>JAYJMB010046433.1:54764-76370 GCA_036873735.1 Pouteria campechiana
TAAATCTTGGTTGCTTTCACTTTTGTCATTGCAAAATTTGTTGCTGGTTAGCTCTTTTAGCAGTTACATAAAAAAAACTTCACATTAGGAAAGATATGAAAAGAAAACTCATGCCTGATCTCTTAACTTCTAGATTGGTGGCAACTGGAATCGGGTACTATATTTATGTTGGACCTGGAGTTAATGCTGTTGATTTTGGGTGGAAAACCAGATTCTTTAATTGGACTACCAGATTCTTTAATTGGACTTAGTTCCAAGAAATATAAGCATCTGTAGATGCCTAGATCTGAGGATAAGTAATTTCCTGGTTGATATTCTTATCCATTCTGGGCTGCATAAATGAGGGTTATTTTCAAAACTTACATACCCTTTCTTGACAATTGCAAAAAGGACAAACTTTTCAGGTTTTGCAAAGTGAACACTGAGATTTGCTGTCAGTTGCAAAATGGGCACTGCCATCCCGAACTATTAACATTTTTTATGTTTGTAACATTTTCCATTCAGCAACTTTTTAAAATTCTAGGATTTCAAAGAAGCTCTTTATATCTAAAGGAAAAAAAAAAAACAGAGGTAAATATGTGAGATTGCAACAGGTTAGAAACATAAGTATGGTATTCAATCGAGTAGCCATTCGTTGTTCTCTTTGATTGCCCCTTGTAAGGTGCTGATAAAAAAATATTCCACTAAGGGAGACTTAAATTGCATGTCCTATCCTCCTGGTGTTCATTTGATCCACAACCTGGGTAACCAATCATGGGCCCCCCATGAATGGAGTTTTGAACCTGAGCTATGTATTGATAAAGATGTAGGTCCCTAAAACTAATCAAAATTGTATATAACAACAAGCAAGGGATGAAGGGACTTTTTTTTTTTTTTTTGAAGATGTACATAGAATTGTCAGATTTCAGTTTTTACTAGGTAATCCCCATGATTGTGGGAAACAGTTACAACGTTAAGGGATCATGTCAAAAATTTACCTTTCTTTTCTGTTGAAAAGGAGACAAGAACAACCATTCTCATAGGGCTCTAGTCATGGAGTCGGTTAAATTTAATTTTCCCGCAATAGCAGGAGTGTTGTATTTTTTTTCTAGAAACATCTGTGGGCTGCACTTTCCACTCCATGACTAACTTACAGAGGTAATTTTGACATATCTATTATAGTGGTGACAGTCTTGGTTCCTGATTTGATGGTTGCTGATGGGAGTGTCTGTTTTGCAACTATTAAGAAGTCTTAATGTCCGTTCTACAGCAATTAAAAAAGTTGTCTTATCAGATTTTTCAGTGAAAGATGATGTTAATTTTGAAAATTACCCCATGAATAATGCTTGATGCTTTTCTTACTAATGTGGCAAGTATGGAATTCCTATCTCAAGAGTGTGTCGTGTTGAGTTGTGGTAAAATTTTAAATATTGCAGTCTTGGTGAGTCCCAGTCGATTTTTAAATCCAGGTTGTATTGAATTGTCTTGAGTCTAACTGAATCTCTAGTGTCCCTTGCATTCTTTTAATTGCCTCAAGGTCATAACTTTAGATCTTCAAATGAGCAGTTGAGACTATGCAACTGGTCCTACTGGCCCCATAGCCTATCTGGTCTTTGGAAAAGCTTTCTTCTTCATCCTTGAAAAGAAATAAGTGGCTTGCCTTAATTGTTCTTGATTGGGAATGAGCAAGAAATAAACAAAGGTACCCCTATATGTCCATATGAAAACCAAATACCTGGAGTCCTGGCTGCTATCTCTGATTTAATAAGGTGATAATTTCTTATTAACCTTGGTTGTCAAATTCACCTAGAAGTGAAAAGCTGCATTGGGTAGCAGAATACCATGTGGTAAATAGTTGTATTTATTTCTTCTAGACCAGTTGGTTGTGCTCTTTTTCTGGTAAATAATTAGGGATGTTTTATGATGATTCTTATTCTACAACAGATGTTTTCTTATTTGTTTTTTTCTTTTTTCTTTTTTCTAATAACAAGACATCTATCATCCTCTTGGTAGGGTCGACTTCAAGATAGGATGGCAGGCGGCAAGGAAGAGTACAATGCTTTCTTCTATTCCCTGGTATCCACTGATACACAGGTCAGTCAATATATCTTGTATTTTGAGTTTGTTTGACATAATGACTTTGTGAAAAGAAGTACTTTTATGAATCTAAGACCTTTATAGGACTTCGATTCTGTTATCATGCTATCATTGATGAAGCTTGGTGCTCTGTTGGATGTAGGAGATGTATTATTCGACTAAAAGGCAGCAGTTTTTGATCGATCAAGGTTATAGCTTTAAGGTATATTCTATTAGTAAATCAGGGCTTATATTTGTAGCTATAGATCATCCTTGTTAGTTAAATCTAGGTTTCTAATCTATCTGTGCATTAGTCATATCATCATCACAACATTTAAGATGCTCATGAAGAGGATGCTCATGAGCTGGTGTGGTCCAGATGTCAGGCTGATTCACTCATGAGGCAGGTTACAGTGGTACAGAAAATGGATGTTGAAGACATTGAACATCCTTTGTCCATATTTGATATAGAACTGGTCACCTTTTACACATTTTATTTGTCACACGAATAATGCAGTTGAATCTGTTACAGATCATTACCAGCTTGCCTCCACCTGATTCAGGAGCTGAGCTGAGCTATCACCGCCTGGATGAGCAACTTGCACTCCTATCCAAGGTTTTTCTTTCTTACCTTCTTCCGTGATGTCACGGATTCCTAAATTTTAGCAGTTCTGAGTGATGATTTGGAAATCATGATGATGGCTTTTGTATCAGGTCCTGAATGCAGGTGATGATCAGGTTGGTTTGGAGCAGCTAGATGAAGATGCAGATGATATTGCATTACAGAAAGCCCGCCGCACAGCAGGGTCAATGAGTGCCATGTCCGGAGCAAGTGGGATGGTTTATATGGAATACAAGTATATAATTTGTCTGCCTTTTTTCCATCCCCTTTTTCATTATTTTCCACATGTTATTTCCATCATTATATAAGAACAAGACACAGTTGCCTTCAAAAGCTATATTGCCATTCATTTTTCAATTTAATGCAGTTGTTCAGCCAGTAACTGTAAACAAGCATTTGTATTCTTCAAAGAAAATAAATGCCACGGAATACTGTTAATTTTTGGCTGTTCTGCTTCATTGAACTGATGATAACTATTCACTAAGATATTTAAAAAGGCCTTGTTTGGTTAACCTTCCTAGGAAAGTGTTTACTAGGAACAACTTTACAAGAAGTGTAACTTACATCTAATAAGCTTTTTGATTTTTGTTTGCCTTCATCTTGATTTGATGATGTCAATTGTATCAAGTAATCAGCGTAAATGGTTTTTAGTCTTATTTTATTTCAAACTTAGATATTTGTTACATTGAAGTTTTAAAGGACATATTTGTGAAGAAAATTGATGAATTATTTTCTGCATCCATCATAGATGCTGCTTCCTAAATAGATGTTGATTTGTAGCCTCTGATGAAGCAACTTTTAGGTTTTTTAGACTCTGGGAATCTGCAGGTCTAGTATCACGTGTAGTTAAGAATTACAAGGTGGCTTCCCATTCTAAAGAGTTGCATATAGCCTGAAATGTCTATTTTAAGTCAGTTTTCAAGCCCATATATGGTAGCTACCATGTTTCTAATTATGATGGTAATAATTTCTTGTGGTGTTTTGTGCCAGTACCGGAAAGGGCAAGCAACCTGGGCATGGCCAGATGAAAAGTAAGCCTAAGGATCCTTCAAAGCGACATGCATTGTTCAAAAGACGCTTTGGCTAAGCTGCTGCTGCAAACTGCATGGTACAAGAATGCTGAGGTTATTCTTCTTCAAACTGCATTTGTGTGGCTTTTTGTGTTTCTTCACTTGCGTATGAATTTTTACAGCTTACGAGTCTTGTGCAGATTTCTATTTAGTTACCAGGAATGAGGCTTATGAGTGTTGTGCAGATCTATATTTAGTTACCAGGAATGAGGCTTTTGAGTGTTGTGCAGATCTCTATTTGGCTACATGAGGCTTATTTCAGGGGCTCTCTTTGTAGGAGGTTGATGCTTAAGTTGAAGAGAACGTGAACTTCAAAGGATACATGGTGAAGCGAAGTTTTTCCTCCAAGTTATTTCTTTCCGGAAAGCTCTACGAGGAGAGAGATTATTTTTCTTGGACTGAAAAGCATGCATTCCATTACAAGCGGCTGATCATAGTAATTTTCCTTGTTGAGGCAAAACTTGGAAGCGGATTCATTTATGAGCTCTATCATGATCTACAGGAAACCTCAGAATGGGGTACAGTGAATTAGATCGATTGATGAGCACTTCGTGGAGCAAAGAGGAGAAGCTTGCCAATCTTAAACCAACCAAACTATTCTGGGCGAAAATTTTCATTGTATAACCATATATGACCACCATTTCTGAAAGACAATACGGCAGTGTTTTATGTTGAGTGCTTGATGATGTTACATCTTCTCATGCGACATGGGTACTGTCCTATAAAGTGGGATCACGCCTGTATCAACAAACATATGCAGCAAAAGGCGACCGGCTCACCTAGCTATAAAGCTTCCTAATCCATGAGAAAAAGGAAATTTTGGATTTTTTGGCAAGTCGCGATGGATGATATTTAGCAAGTATACACATTGGATGCAAGTAACATGAGTCATCTTGGGTCCTCTCCAGTCTTCATTTCACGTAGTCATGCAAGCGGCTAAAGTAGTGGACAGAACCAACACGTTATTTGGGCTGCATGGTTTATACATCGGAACTGCCCGCCTGCATGGATCATGAAATGCTTGTTTGAACTCATCTTTCTTTTAATTATTGAAAATGGCCAGAGATCCATCAAGCTGTCCAGCTTCCTGTTTCGTGTTTTATGCTCATAATTTGACCGTCCTAATAATCCTAATTAGTTCATTGGAAGGGTGTCTTTGTTCCCCTCACCCCCACCATCTTAGAGGAAATCATACCATTGGTCGGCCCCCGGTCTGCGATTACTGTTGTTATGGCTTAATCATGACCTAATCGGTGATTGCTACTAGCTATAATCTCATCATCTATCTAATAGCCAAAAACTAGATGGGCATCCATGTTGATGGTGAGGGCATATTAATGGTTTTTGAGATTTTGTAGTGCTTACACCTGATATGAGCGCGTGAAGCGAAACAAAAGCGTGCTTGTACAGGCTATCATTAGACAGAATATTGTCTGAAATGAACCGTTATATTGGAATTTCTGTTATACATCTACAATTTTAAAAATAAATAAATAAAGAAGTTTATTTATTTCACATTAAGATAAATGTATTCATATTAATTAACCTGCGCTGACAAAATGCTTTGTTTGGCTGATAACGAATGAACTCATTCTTATTTCTTGAGGATTGAGGGCGTAGTTTCTGGGGCATGTAATTTTAACATCTTCATCATCGATTATGATGATAAAGATAATAATAAAAAATAAAAAATAAAATACTGATAACGATGGCATTGACGATGACCGCTACAGCGACAAAACAAGTAATATTGTTTTTGTTGCTGTGACTATGACTCCTCCTTAGCTTATGTTTTTTCGTTTGACCTTTGCCCGCCATTGATAAGTAGCCTGGGCCATCAAACAAACACTTCTTTGGATATTTGTAGTTGCAGTAGATAGAAACTGAGAATTTTTTTAATTATTGGCGTGAATTTCTATGTTGGCATTTTTTGTTCTTTTGTTAGATTTTGTTGGATTAGATACAATAAGATAATTTCAATGGTGTGAATGCTTGTGCTGGCGCTTGACCGGCTAAATGTCTGTTGCACTTGAAGCTATAGAGTGCATGAATTGTAGGAAAAACCAATCATATTGTTCATACCATCGCCTGGACGATACACCAACCTCCAGAAACAATGCTTCTTGGAGGATCCTAAGCATGAATTCCATTTAGTAATTAGAAAAAAATTTAAGGAACTTGGAACATTTACATTTGAAAAACCCTTTTTCTAAGGAGCATTTATAGATTTACCTCCACCTTTTACCTATAAATGCAGATATACCTGCATTTTTGAAATATTAGCAAATGTTCTTAGAAATTTATTAAAATTTTGCAATCATACCAATTTCATTAGTTATTGTCATGATAAGCAATTCAAGAATTATGAAAAAAATTAATGCATCATTAGATTTGTTATGATGGTCACTAATGAAATTGGTACAATGACAAATATTTTTTGTATAAATTTATAAGTATAGTAGATAATATTTCAAAAGTTGGATGGATTTGCAGTTTTGGGTGAATGGTACAAACTATTCAGTTAAACGTACAAATGGAAGGTGGTGGGTGCCTCCGTTTTTCAGGATGTGCAACCTGCCAGGTCCCGCTCTATCTTATCACTCTACTGAAGCAAGGCTCTGAATGCAATCTCAGACTTGTGTAATGGCATCTTCTCATCCCTCTCATGTTTTCAACACCGATTTCTGTCGGCAGATAGCGAAGCACCTTGGCCTCCAGGAGATTGAAAAGGGCTTGAACTTAGTGTTCTCTCCACTATCCATCCATGTTGTTCTGAGCATGGTTGCTGCAGGATCAAAAGGACGTACACTGGAACAGATGCTCTCATTCTTGAAGGTGGAAAGCATCGAGCGACTGAATCTGCTCTCGTCTCAGCTCCTTAATCTTATGACCAGCGATGGAGCCGCTGCCACAGGACCAGTTCTATCATTGGTCAATGCAGTCTGGGTTGAGCAACTGTTTCCTCTCAAACCTGCCTTCAAAGATGTGATGAATACTGTCTACAAGGCAGAGGCACGTGCAGTGGATTTCCAAAACCATGTGAGTACTGTTCTTGCTCAGTTTTCCTACTTTTTCTTTTCAAACAATCAACTGTTTGCCAAGTCCTACTTTCAAAGACGGATTGCAAGAACGGAACCCAGTTCCAAGCACTCACCAGAATTAAAAAAAAGGCTGGCATGACCAAATAGTGTTGGCTAGTGGAGCTTTCTCAAAGCAATGACATTAAGCAACGCATACTTCAGATGCTCATTTAATCTTGAATCTCACTGATAAGATTCATACTCTGAATGATTATCTTGAAGTTTGAGTTGAAAAAACTTCTACTAGTACACCCAAATACACATCCCCTTTGTGTAATATTTGCAAGTGTGGTAGGATTTCCTGCCCACGATTCATCCCTAATAGCAACAGATCAATGGATTAATGACACATGATACATCATCCTATTCGTAGACTATTATGCATACATTTTCTGCCACACCATGATCAACGTCCTTGCCAAATGATCACCATTCATCTTTCTTACTCGCATTTTCTGAATAACACAAAGGTAATAAGGACAGGATTTGCACATACATGGAAAATCAAGGTGGTTTTGCTGCTGTGTGAAAATCAAATGCAATCAATGACTAAGATGTGTTCTTGATAATGAAGGGCAATGAAGTGAGCAAGGAAGTGAATGCTTGGGTCAGAAACAGGACACATGGACTCATTGCAGAGCTCCTTCCTCCTGGGTCTGTAGATGAATCGACCTTATTAGTTCTTGCAAATGCACTCTATTTCAAGGGATATTGGACCAAGAAGTTCAACAGTAGAGATACCTGTCAAAGGGAATTCTACCTCCTGAATGGAAACTCGGTTCTTGCTACTTTTATGACCAACAAGCAGAAGCAATTGCTAGGCTCATTTGAAGGCTTTAAAGTCCTCAAACTCCCTTACCAGAGGGGTCAGGAAGAAAACCAATTTGCAATGTATTTATTCCTCCCTGATGAAAGGGATGGTCTGAAAAATCTAGTACAGAATATGAGTTCTGATCCTGAGTTCCCAGATCGGTACACAAGGCTAGGGGAAGCCAACACTGGTGAATTTAGAATCCCAAAGTTCAAGATCTCATTTGGGTTTGAAGCAAAAGAGATGTTCAAAGAAATGGGACTGGATCTTCCCTTCTCCATTCAAGCAGAGTTTCATGACATGGTAGAATGCGTGGAGAACAATCACATGATCTTTGTTTCAGATATATTCCACAAGTCATTTATTGAGGTTAATGAGGAAGGAAGTCTAGCTGCTGCTGCCACAGGGGGTCGTCTGCTGATAAAGTGTTCTGCTTTAAGATCCCCACCCATAGACTTTGTAGCTGACCACCCATTTATTTCTATGATCAGAGAAGAAACCAGCGGAGCTGTGTTGTTCATTGGGCATGTACTAAATCCATTGTTAATTACTTGATTTTCTCCTAATGACAATTTAGGAGCTTTATGATGCTAATGGATGCACGTGGCCATAAATAAATCTGGAAATTTTGGCATTTCTGTGATCACGACCTTTATGATGTTGCTATTCAACCATCATTTGGCCAAACATGGGAGGTGGGTTAAAGACTTTTGCTGGTAATGATGATTAAAACATGTAACTGCAATTCCATGTAGTGAAAATTGAATAGTAGATTTCTTCTTCTTTTCACCAATTTAGATTTTCTTGGGCCAGTTAATATATGTTTTCCTGGAAAAATCTTAGCATCACATTTCAATCATCCAACATTCCAACCTCATTCTCCGATACAGACTGAGTTTTCTGTTAATGGTAGGTCCATCCTAAGTTCCTAACAAACACACACACAAAAAAAAAATCTACTGCAATGGATCTTGAACCTTCTAAAACTGGCATAGGTATGGAACATAAAGTTAAATCATTAATATGGCATACATGATGCAGAACAATCATCTGAAATTTAGCCAACTAAGAATCAAGACTTTGATCAAGTAAAACCCATTATGGAGAAGTCAAAAGGCGCAGAAACTTGGGGATGCAATCTCCTCGGTGTGCACTCAATGATTGGTCCAATAACTTTCAAATGAAGCAGTCAAAATTGATAATCAAGGCAATTTCCTACTTCCTACTATTCTATAATTATAAAGATAATCATTCATAGAATTTTGAAGTTGATAGGAATGGCTATTAGGTAGGTGCAGTAGCTGGCCAAGTGAATTCATGGGTTGAAAGCTTCATAAATCGCCTGATCAAAGAGCGTCTTCCACTGTGAATGTTTGGAATATTTGGATGTTATTGTAGTAGGGGGTGCCCTTGAGATTTTGTAGCACTCACGTCTGTGTTTTCCAAGGCCCATAGCCATGCTTTTTGTGTTGCCTCCTCAACACAAACAAAATTAAACAGAAGAACAACAAAATCCCTTCTTTAGTGCTTGTTGCTTCTTTTTCTCGTCTATTCGCTGACATGAACAAGCTGTTTCTCTTCTATTTTTGGAATGGAGGGCTTAGCTGCTGGGGCAAATTCTTTTAACATGTCCATTGCCGATTATAATAATGATGCTGATAATAAAACAATGATAACAATAACAATTATAAAAACAAAACAACAATATATTGACTTTGTTGCTTGCATTTCTGTCGTCTCTAATTCAGACCAGATGTCCCCATGATGGATAAAGAACCATAATAGAAGATGCTGAACATGTTGCCATTCATCCTTATTAAATATCACCTCCCGTGAACTACTATTTGTAAAGAATATTATGGCAACATTAATATGGACAATAAGATATTTTGAATAGAGGTTAAATATTTCATTCACAATCCTTTGAAATTCAGAAAGAGCTTTTTCTTATCAATTTAAATGGCATTATATTTCATTAAATAACCAAACTGTAAATCACGTCATCAATCAAGCAGTGGTCTAGGAAAGGCATTTGATGCCAAAAACCGTCATGTCAAATTGTCAAACACTAAAATATCCATATATGCAAAATATATTTACATGGATCCAAAACTAAATTACGTAGCATCAGCTGAGTCAATCTATTTTACGCCCACAATTTATGGGCCATATACAATCATGAGATTCAAATAAAACTACATATCAATGTCTGCATTGAACTTGAACCATTTTTAGGCTGCTTTCTTGCATCCACGAGCATTGGCAATCCTCAACAGATCCTATCAGAAGCCAAGAGAACCCTGCCTGTGTGAGCTAAAAAGATATCACACCATAGTGAAAACACAAATATCTGACTTGGCTTGAAAGACAGCAGCCACAATCTGCTGAGAATTTTAGTCAAATCAAATATGATGTTAGTTGCTCTTTGACACTCAACAGGACTCGTTCAGATGGTTAGCTGATTGGCTTGACTTGAACTGGCATCATTGATTTAATGTGTAGGTTTTGAAAGTTGAGAAAATCAGAGGTATGCTGGTCTGACCTGGCTGAATGCTGGATTCAAGCTGGTCAAGTAAGAGTGGAACAAATCACAAGCATATGAAGCCTAGCATTCTTCATGTATCAGGTCTGGAAAGCAAGGCTTTTCCCAGCTTAGAAGTTGCAGTGTCTGAGACAGGGACAGTAAGCAAGTTGCCAGTATCAGACATGTAGAAATAGTTGTAATTGATCCTGGTAACCAAGTCTGCCAAATGAGGGAAATGCCCCACATTGAGCTTAAACGATAGGACCTGCACATTTCATTGTAAAAAATCAGTTGCCTAATGGATAGCATGAACTAACAGCTAAACTACGTAAAGTCCAGGTGGTAAACAGGCATATAGGTCCAAATCATTAAAATATGGACCAGCCAAAAGTTGCTGACTAAACATTAAATAGCACCACCACTAAATCAATGGACCTTTTGCATAAACTCTTTTTACTAGCAAAAAAGTAATAAATACCCAGAAAAAAGGGTGATATAGGGGTATGTAGGCACCCATTTGCCAGCAAATGGGCCACCATTGTTAGTGGATGCCATTTGCAATCTGGTTCTCTAATCAATGTACAAGTATTTGTGTACTGCATAGTGCATATGCTGAAGACCATATTGACTACTGCATGCATTGACACAGATCATGAGTTTTAAATGAGATGGTGCAGGATGGATTAGTACCCTGAGCAGAAATGCAATGCATTCATCAAATTGCTTCTCAATCCGATCCACTTCATTTTCACATCTCAACTTGATCGCAGGGATAGCACCACCACTGCAGAGTGTTTGCTGTATGGAATAGAAATCAAGTGCCAAACCAAGAATGCTCTTGATTCGGCTAGCAATTAAGGCCCACTGCAAGTGAATGACAAATCTCAGTTTCTAACTTTGAGCATTTCAATCCCATCAGTAGAAGCAAAAGCTCAAAAGCAATTCAAATGCTTATCAAAGTTAAAGACTACTACCAACTTATCAGGAGCCACAAAGCACTGACGCTGAATAGATAAAAGGTAAGCCTCATGTACTTCCATGACTTCATCAAGAGAGCCAGCAGAAGCCATACCTTTGCAGAGTTCAACCCATGCAGAGTGGAAAACCTGCTTAATGGATAGTGATCAGCCCCACATTAGAGAATGCCAACTCGAGGACATGAAATCAGCAATGAAATTTTTGTTTTTTACCCTATCCATGACGTACTGATGGAATGCATCCACAAAATGGAGAAGCTTATGCTCAACTAGCAAGTGATGCTTAATATTGATTCTTGAGGTGCCTCCACCCTAGAAGCAAAAGAACATCAAGTTTCAGAACAGTCATAGATGGACACATCACCAATCAATACAAACAAGGTTCATTACAGGGGCCACCTGGTCAGGCAGTCTCACACAGAGAGGACCTGATAATTACTTCAATACTAATTGAAGTAACTTCAACAATAATGGAAGTAATGAAAAAAGTAAAAAAGCTCCAATCGAGCACTAATGATTCCAAAGCAAATTGTCTAACAGAATAAATGCACCTGCAAAGAGGAAACTGAATAATGTAATAATGTTTTGCCAGATGCAAATGACCAAGTGATGGTACATGAGACCATCAATATCTTTGTTCTACAAATCAATGAGAAAATGAACTGCAGCACTGTATGAAGAGGTAAATATGCTACTACTGTCATCTTCATCACCATCACCATCATCACCCAAGCCATATCCCCACAGACTGGGGAAGGCTACAAGTAGCCATTTTCCATCATATGCCACTGCTGGTGAACTATCTAAACTTAATATAGGTTTCAGATATTTCCTTGTGTGTTACCACATCCTAATGTAATACAAGAAAATATTCAAAAAACCATCTCCCATAATGTTTTATTCATGAGGTCATATTCTAAAGGAAAGCTATTTAATTCCTCGTAGAAATTCATAACTTCCAACTCTATGTTGTTATCCTAGTCGAGGAAGGGAAGAGATAAAAAGAACAGTAACAAAATAATAACCGATTTCTATCATTCCATGCCTACAAAAATAAAGAGAAAAAGGTTAAAAAAAAAAAAAAGGACAAAAAGAAAAACTCATAACATGACTATCAAAAAAGGAAAGAGAAAAGGAGATTTTGGCTCATCAGACATCTATCAAGTGAAGGCTAAAGCAACCTCAACTGTCAGACTCATTTACCAAATCGATATCATGGTACAAAAGGAAGATTTTTCAGTACCTAAGGCATTCTTTAACTTATTTTAGCCATCTTAAACAAATTAGATTCAAAAACTTAAAACACAATCGTTCGGATAAGGTTGAATCATTACGGGCAAGAATACCAAAACCACACTTGCAGTGTCCCATTCAACATGGGTATTCAAAAATGAAAGATCAAGGTGTCTTTAATAGAAGATAAGAAAGAAGAATCAGGTATGAATAACATCAATTGGAAAACCAATCTGCCAAGAAAGGGAAATTTGTAGGATGTTTTCAAGAGATTATCCCATCAGCTAGTGCAGAGGAAATGAATGAAGCAACCACCTTCCACATCCACCTTCTTGCTTTGTCAAGAACAAATTTTGCACGCTTCACCTTCAAAAGGAAACCCATCACCTACAGGGAAAATAAAATATAAGTATACCTGAAAGGAACTATATGAGAGAAGCTAAAAGTGACAGAAACTCGGGAAAAGTATGGCTCCTAAGCATCCGGTGCCTGCCTGTTTCAGCAGTCTAAATTCCATGTTACACATTGCATATCTCATGGCCATTTCCGAGAATAAAGATTTAATGATGAGATTAGATGCACAAAACTAAAGGGCCAGAACCTCAAGAATTGTACAGTTGCTACTGCTCACATCACTTTTCAGCAAAGTGCCTGCAGCTCTGAGTTGTGAATCATGGATCTTATGCCTCTTACTGTAGATGGAGATGCCATGAAAACATCCATCAAGTCTCAGAGATCCTAGCCTTTATATTTTTGCCCTGTGTTTTATATACAATTTTGGTCTCATTTTATCCCTCAAACATCCAAGCATATCACAGATTGAAGGTTTTATCACCCTATATGGTAGAATCTTGGGCCAACTTGCATCAAGTTAACCATAACGGACTCACCGGATGCACACACTGGACCAATGTACCATGGGCACAAACCCTCCAGAACAGGAAAAAGTCACAAAACATCAGCTTGCTGGAGTCTGAATCCCAAAGTTCCTCATCAACCTTAGAAATTGTCAATGTACAGGAAATGCCTACCTGATTATACTTCTTAATAGCCTCTGTATTAGCAATCAGTTCGAGGGGCCAAGAAACCTATCATATCAAACAGTGAGAAACAGCATTGATGATAGCACATGACACATATTAACTGGTTAGTAACTTCATACCCTGTATGTGAATTGCAGCATGTCAAGGGCATCAATACCATAAGCATTTGCCCGGCCCTTGCGAGGAGTCAAGACATTGCCTGTTGTCCGTTCTTCATCGTCTGGGGCATAAGGCTTTATGATGGATACTACCAAAGAGTCTTCTGTACTTAGAAGCATCCCATCAGCAGAGTTTCTAATTGACTCCTGCAGCCATCAAGTGTCACTAATCTAAACATATAATAAGACAAACAAATGAATACCAAGGAAACTTCAATTTAGAAACACCTGCAATATGGTATTCAACTCAAAATCATCATCCCAAGACTCTCCCTTGTCTAGCTTATTGAAAAGCACAGTTAAGAACTGCTGAAGAAGATCACCTGGAAAAGGCATCCCATTTAGTACATTAAGGAACCATCAGCAGAACTATACTAGCAAGTGAAGACTTCTCCATCATCCCTTGAATGGTGTGATTCATCCCCTCTACATAGGCATATAAAAATCATCCATTATTTGAGTGTCACTGTTGGAGAATCGTAGATTGAGATTCACACTGATTGGACAATCCTAGCCAATTGTAACTCTATTTAGTGGATGCCAATAAGGACAGTGAAAATCACAAGATCAGCCAGCTAAAATTCAACAGACAGGAAAGATTGATAGGATTCCCTGTGCCCAGAGCCTTGTGCTGTGTTACATCTCCAACATTGAGGCCAACAGATTAATTTGCAGTGACTTACATTCATGAAAGGTGCCTGTGAGTCACCACCATCTCTAGAATAGAAGAAAGCACAGTTCAACCCCTCATTAAAAATACTAGCATACAAGTCTTATAAATGAAATGAGCATTCACAGTGACCAAAAAATACCTGAACCTAATAAGTAAACAGCACGTAACATGATAAGTTCATCCATCAATCTCCAACCATTCATGAGCTTATACAAGATATGCCTCCCTACATAATCCACCTATGATGCACGGATATACAAACCCTGCATAAGTAATATAACCATAAAACTTACCTAGGATAAGTTAGCTAACAAGGAAAGAAAGCATTTTCCAGAAATAGAAAAGGTTTCCAGAGATCCAACAATTGGAGATGCTGGAAAGTTATTCAAACAAGAATGCAGAAGATATATATATATATATCCATGTTTGAATAGTTGGAATTAATCAGTTGATAACACTAATCGCTTTTTTAATCTTCCCGCTGGAATCTAAACATGCTTTCAAAAGAAAATAAACTGAATTGGAGTTATTAACCTGTTTCTTTACGTATACGAGAAGGCATTCCTGGATAATAACCACAGGAAGGGGTGTGGCCTTTGGGCCGAAACTTTGAACCCATTTGAGAATTCTTGATGCAAGAGTGCTGTTTTTCTGGAAAGGCAGAAGTTCTGAAACCGGAAGGTCCACCTGCTTAACAGAATCTGATGGTAAGAAAACCCCTCAGAAGCATGGTTTAAAAGACATTTTTGGCAATTGACTCATTCATCTAGAAGTATGGTTGAATTGCACCGATATTGACATCTTGCATTAAGTCCCCCATCTATTTCATTACATAGAACAACACAGATTAATCATACCATGTTGTGTAACAACAAAGATTAATCATACCATGTGGTGTGTTCAGTATATTGTAGATTAATTCTTTTTTATCTAGCAAGCTGCTTCCTTGAAACCAGGTGCCAAAACAACTCGTTTAGGTTAATATCAAGTCATTTTAGACAAACAACAGGTATTGAATGGTATTGTAAACCATGCTAAGAATAGCTATCTGTAAAACCATAACAGGAGAACATGGCTTAAACATACCTGTAAACATGGAAGGAGAGTTGGAAATGGAAACAACCTTTCTATGGTCTTTATGTCATCCTCAAAACGAAGGCGCTGAGCTTTACTGAATTGAAAACCAGATGTATAGTCTGTTCCCTTGACTGATCCTTTGGTTAATCCCTTGATTTCCTGGTTTTCATTATTCTTACTCACACCAAAAATAGCCTCTCGTAGATCATCATCATCTAAAGGTGGAAGATGGAAGTTTCTAGATATGTTCAGTTCATCCCAGGACCCTTTGCTCTTACAAAGCAACTCCTGACATACAGTAATAGCTGGGTTTTCGGGGCAGAATGAATGAACCATATGCATTTCATCCGAAAAAACATTATCATCTGACTTCATTGTCTGACTATCAAAATTTGCAACCTTGCTCAATTCTTTTATCTCAGAAAAGAAACCAAGATTGTTTAGTGCACCCCCAGGCTCACCCTTGATTGGTTGAAAACCCACCTGATTGCTTCTCCGTAAGACTGGGTCAGCCAAGAACCTACACCAGATTTTTTGTGAAGTCACGGTAGTTATTGCCTCATTTCCCTCATTTTGCAGCTGTATTGGTTCCATGTGAGATTCACATATTTTAGCTATTTTGGGATTACAAGGATGCTCCCCCTCGAAGTATTTAAATACATGACAACCATCCTCTATTAGACCTGCCAATGATACACAGAAGGCCTCTGACAAGGTCAAACCTACCATGCCTTGTGCATGATACATGTCTCTTGAATAAGCATCTGATTCTGCATGTAAGCAATCCCCATCTTTGGACCCTGGATCTTCAAGATCCGTAAAGCTCAGATCTCCAGTTTTGACAATTACTTCATGTCTCTCTGTAGGCCGTCTAGATCCAGGCACTACACTTTTTGATGTGTGAGAAAACGGCATCCCCCAATCATCAACTCCATCAGGTATTTCCATAGCCTTCCTTGGAACATGCTGCATCAGCTGCAGTGATTTTCCTGCAGAGACAATGGCCCTCGCCATATCCTTCAGAAACACAGGACAGACTACATTTTCCACATCATTTTGATGTTTTCCACCTGGAACAGGCTCCCTGTTGCCTGCTTCTCCTTTGTTATTTGTTGTAGAATCATTATCACCATTCATTCGTGAGATCCCAGAATCCGATTTTCCAGGTTGCAAATGTCTCAAAAGATAACTCTTCTCCCAAAAAGCTGGCTGGTCTATGGCAATTGTATTGTTTGCATAAAAAAACAACTGGAAATAAGGGTACAGATTAGAAAAAATATACAATATTAGAAAGACAATGAAAAATAGGCTTCCAGTTGCTGGAAAGATCACCTAATACACCATTGCAGAAGAGAATCAATGGGTTCTAATAAATGCAGTGGGACTACAAATTAGGCTAAATTTAAAATTAACAACATTCATTAGATGAGCATCTCATTTGGAGCCCCAAGAATAACGGACAGTTGTAGTGCTGAGCCTGACCAGTTTGCTGAGATGTAGAACTTCATAAACGCAGGGACTGTAGATTGCTAGTGCAGATGTTGATCTAAAGAGATGCCACAGAGACAGGAATGACCAAAAAACTAGCAGGGTAGTAAGATCCTATGTTTTGATCCCTGACCTATAAATAGTTTTCCAAAGTAAGCTGTGGCCTGTGCTCCACAAAATCAGATAAAAGAATGAAAGGTTAGAATATCCAGTCAGAAAGTTTCCTCATGCCACCCATTCACAATGCTTTCATAATATACATAGTAAATGACCCCAAATGTATAAAATCCTGCACCTTAGAAAACTCTAAATGTGGAAAAGCTCAACTAATTTCAATTCCAGATAATTAAAAAAAATATAATCACCTCCTCAAATGGATCATCAAGAGTTCCATTGTAAAGCCATGAATCAAGTCCCTTTATGTATGGAAGTAAACTTCCAACAAATAACACCAATAGCATATGGTATGCTTCCTCCTGAAATTAGCAGGAAAACTCTGACTTATAATGAGAAGCATCCAGAAAAACTATAAAGAGACTAACAGAGTATCTAAAGGATTGACCAACCTCACCACCTCGCACAGGAGAAATTTCATCCAACTGTTTGTAAAGATGGTTGAGAATACAAACTGCAACCTCACCAGCTGGCATTGCAGTTTCTGCATCAAAATAACTACTAGGAACTGCTCCTTGCACTACTTGCAGAAGAAATTCTGCACCGGAGCAAAGACTGCAAAATTAAAGAAGCATTCTAAGATAGGTACCAAACTCAACAGCAAAATGTAAATATGGTCATGATGAAAACCCTATGTAAAAAATAAATATCCAACCAATCTTTGTATCACATGATAGACAACCTCAGTTATGCCAAACACCATGCAGTTCAAACTATAAACATTTGAGACCATGATACTTTTTATTCCTCATGGATAAAAATATCAATATAAAGCAATGACATGGTAGACAGTTAAGCTATCAACTGGCAGTAAAAGCACTGGGGCCATATTGAAAAGGAACAAAAGGTGAAGATGTGGAGAAATGTAATTATAATTCACAAACTGCAATAAATGCAATGAAAATTCCCTGAAAATTACACAATTTACCACAATCCAATTAGTGCTTTTATGCAAAAGTTAATAATGATTTTATTCAAAGAGAAACCTTAATAAATGCTAGCTACAATTCCTCACCATTACTTTGGGTCTAAGCCTGGAAAAAAGTGGCATCCAGAAAAATATACTCTGGATACCAAACAATAACAAATGGACCGAAAATGAAATTGATAATTTCATGTTGTCTTTCACTTTACCAACCACTTTCTTAAAAACATCAAAATAAAAACAAAAATCTTTCCCCATTGATACCTCCTATCCAGTTAAGCCAAAGGGACTTCACAACAACTGAAGAAGACAATAAAGTCAAAGATAAGACCTTGATAAAGTTTTTGCTAATCCCAGGAGTGTCAAAGTAGCTTTGTTATCAGATTCGGCAGCCACCATCTCCTCTCTTAATGCAAGACTTCGCAGCCTCTTCTCGTCAACAGAGTGGACATCAATATTGCAGAAAAAAAGAATTTCCTAAAACCTGGGATAGATGTTATAGGAGGAATATTGATACCTTGAGCCATACAGAGACAGAATTTGCAAAAGCCCTCAAAGTAGGAGGAGATCTTGCAGACGAGATCTCCACCTTCTTTACAAAACATTCAACTGAAGTTAAGCAGCTTGCAGCATATATAAATTGACTGAGAATACCATGGAGACTGGTCGGTGACAGGTGGGGTAAATATATCCCATTCTTGGCACAGAAGTTTTGCACACTTTCGTCCCAATAAAACAAGGAACTTGAGAGACCTTGAAGTGTTTGCAGCACACCTTGAACCTATAAAAGAAACCATTATGAGGATGAAGTAAAAACAGAATGTAGAGATCTACATCCTTCCAAATGGATTAGTATTTCAAGAGCGGAATTAAATGAGCAAGGGGAAGGCCCAAAAAACATAGATAAAAAGTGGTTAATATTTAATAAAGACTTGAAAACCTACAATTCAAATGAAGAAATGGTCCAAGTCAAAGTTGAATTGCATCATACATCTCATGTAGTTGATCCCACAAAGGCGTGCTTAGGCTTCAATGGTTAAGATGATGAGTGTAATTATACAATCCTAACCCACTGATAGTGCATGGGATTGTAACAGTCAGGCCATGTTTTGGTCATCCAGACCATTGATCTGTTATGATCCCTTGCGCATGGACTACTTAACCAAATCTTCTTCATAGAAGAATCTATACTTCCGTTGTAGATCCTCAAAATAGACAACCAAGAAGGAAACAGAGCAAAAAAAAAACACACACACACATAAAGAAAAGAAAAAAGAGGAGAAAAAGGCTTATATAGAACTAAAAAGGTGCCAAGAGCATGAACAGTGTCTTCAAATATCAGCACTCTTTGGAACCAGGTCCATCTATAGACAGTCTCATGAGAATAACAGTAGAAGATATAAAAATTGGACCTCTATTACAAAGCATGAAAACCAAAATATGATGTGCATATTATCCAGTCAAAGTCCCGTGATTTTCATAAACATACCAGTTCATATTCACTAGTTCTTGAACTGGAGAAGGGTGCTGCAAAAGGAAGATCATTTGCAAAGTTGCAATATAGCCTATCAACAAAACTTTTAGGAACTTCAGTCTTCGTTCCATCTGTGGAATCAGAAAGTTAGGAAATGTTTAAAAGCATAGAATCGATTATCTTGCTCCATGTAAACATGGCTGACAAAACCTTTGATGCATCATAATTAAGAAACTCATGCAATCATATCTCAGAATGATATACCCATCCAAAGTAAGGATTCTCCAACATTTATACTCGACAAGGCCAGCTTAATTGTTGAGCGATAGCGTGGGCATGATGGACTGCCCCAGATCATGAATGGGTTCTTATTTGCCCCAGAAAGGCTGTAACAAAAGATGTATACAGCCCAAATTTTTACATCCAATGGAGAAAAACAGTGAGAGAAATTTGACAATAATAATACAGAAGACGGTCTCCAATCTACTTAATTCGCTGACTGCTTTTGACAGAATAGTTCACCGCTTTTCATGTAACATTATCATTTTCATGGAAGTTCGGAAATTTTTCCTAGAAGGACGAGCAATATGACAACAATTAGGAGGCACGCACATATGGATTTCAGACAACCCACAAATATCCTATGCAAATTTCACATACCAAAAATAACACAGCATTATTAATGCTCCAAGACATCAGTCAGAGATTAGTGCTTTTTGCAAATCAACTGCTAGATGATCAGCAGCTTGCGAAATAGACGAACAATCGTTGGGTCATATGCCTCGACGATACAAAGACAGCAGACCACCCGTTCTTTCAATGTGGGTTCAATAAAGACGTGAGAGGGCACTTTTTCCGCCCTTCCGAACGCATTTGGGCGATTGCCAACCAACTGATCGTGAAATTTCTCGTTATTGGTGCAGCCAAACAGATTAACACTCGTCGCCAAGTAGAAATTGAATTGGGTAATTCCATCTGATTCAACGTTTGATTGGGAATCGCCTTTAGGGAATGAAAACAGCTAAAAGAGTCGAAATGCTTGTGAAGAAATGGAAAGATGACTGGTGCGGAGGATATTACCTACATCTGAAGCAGCTGCCATTTCTGCAGGAGCGTTTCTCTCTCTGGGATCCTCACTCGGAACTGAATGCAGGAGGCATTGTTGGGCGTTTGGGGAGGTTCCCGCAATTGCTTCCATTAAAAAAGAAATGGAGGGAATTATCGGATGCTCTGGCCAAGCACGATACCTGATACGCTGTATCACGGCTGTGGCTTGGGATGGTTGGATATCTTGGGAGAAATTATAAAATTTTATATGTTTTATATGTTATGTATAATAATATAAATTATATGCACACTATAACATATAATATACACATATTTTTATTTATTTACATGAAATGTATAAAATATTATAAGGATTATTTATATTATTTATTATTTTTTACCTTTTATTAAAATCTCTATATCGCTAATGCATTTGCAATGCTAATGCACCTCCTTACACACCCCATTCAAACAAAGCCTTGAACTTCTTAACCACGCTAGCTGATCGCGTGTTTGTAATTTTAATTTAACTTTTAGATCACTTTGCAGCCAAATATGAATAGGCTAAAGATATTTTTGAGCCATGCTCGAGTTTTTTCCGTACAACATACTGCGGCATGAATACTTTGTTGGGTTAAATTATCAGGTTTTATTTTTTTTAGATCAAAATATCCTTTCGAGGATGCGAATTTTGTATAGAAAACGGAAATCCATCCATCATTTTAGACTCAAATGCCAAAACTCTTTAAAAATAATTTATTTGTTTTTATACTAAAATATATTAGAAATAAATAAACAAGTGAACCACAGCAAAAAAGTAAATTCACTATAGAAATATTAGGTTAAATAGATTCTTTTGTCGTAGGGATTTAAATAACTAATTTGGATAATTTCTTAGTATAAAATAAAGAAATTATATTTAAAATAATTTGAACGGTGAGATAAGCCAAACAATGATGAGTGTGGATCTCGCTTTTTCTAACAAAAGGTTGACATCTATTATTTCTATTTTTATATTTTAATAAAAAATTAACACAACTAAAAATTTGACCCAATGGAGTGACATTTATGAAAACATCTATAAGCATTTGAATTTTGGTATAAAACCGTATTAATAATTCAGGTATAGTAATGAGTGAAGTTTGGTAAGTTTATAAAGTTTAATTTAATTAAGT
>JAYJMB010046434.1:13907-25678 GCA_036873735.1 Pouteria campechiana
GGGCTGGGCTGGGCTGGGTAAAATCTAACTGAAACTAATGTGGCCTCAGTTGTGCCTTACTTTGCATGTGTATTTGCATGTTCATACATTTTGCACCTGTTCTCCTCTGCTGAAGTTAGTTGTTGTTTGATAGTTATTGTTTGACTGGTATACAGGCTCACATCCATCTTTTCTCTGGTTGGCTGAGGGAGCTTCATGGACCGGGCATTCTAGAAATAATTGCTCCTCAATGGGTTTCTCGTAAAATGTGTGTGCATACTGGAACCATATTAATTTTTATGATATTTGCAAATTTTCTTTTATGCTTTCATCATTTTTCTCTTTTGCTGTCTGAGCAATAGAGGTGTATGATTGTACTTGCATCAGTCTTATTTGAAGTTCATGAAATGATGAATTTTTTTTTTTGTTGAACTTGTGCATTAATTATCCTAAGGTATTTGTGTCTACTGTGGTTGCAATATTTGCAGTTGGGCAGTGGTGATACCCCGTGATTCCCGGAATCCTCATAATCCTACAAAGTTTGAGCTTGCTATATATCCTGGACTAGAGGTACAGTAGAATACAAATTTTTGTTGTATAATATAGATTTTGTTGGTGTTGATTCTTTACCATTATGACTTCAAAAGATAATTTAATTTTCTTCTTCATATCTGCAACTAAGTTCAATTTCTGTTCTATCTACAAATGGGAATCCTATGGTGCATATACAGTTGAAAGTCGGTCCCCCATTCTTTGATATCTTTAGAAGCCTGTGAAAACATTCTTTCTCATTTCAGGGTATATATTGCTCGTTTCTTTTCCAGGAATAGTTAAACTATGTTGGGATATTACAATTTCTCACATAGTGGAATTTCCGAAAATATGAGTAGGCATTTTTATTGTATTGGAAAAGGAAAATGTTATTTTGGGAAGATATAAAAATGAAGATGCCTTTCATGTCAGCACTGATTCTCTTTTTATTTTTATTTTTATTTTTATTTTTTGCCTTTCTGAAAATTCCACTTGGAAGAAATTCCAGAAATGACCATTATTTTCCTTCAATAAAATCCTTCTGCTAAAATTAGACACAGGCCTTTTCTATAGTTTCTTCTGGTATCGCAGTTATGTTATGTTAGGCGGACTTTTTGTGAAGTTTTATGACAAGGTGAACAGGTCATGTACTTCTGTTCCTGGAGAGAGAAGCAAATGATGGTATGTATTAAATAAGAATCAGCTAACTTGGTGTCAGTAGCCATGGTATGAGCTGGATGCAAGTTTTATCCAGACATCTGACAGCTGTTTCTAAGTGAAACAAAACCAATATGCTCATGTCTTTTGGCTGGGAGTATAGCATCTGTAATTCACCTCCTTAGCATAAAGCCAAGTAGGTTTTGTGATCCATCTGGAGTCTTTCTGAAGTTTAATGTTCAACCAGTCTCCTTCTGTTCTGTACCGTTGACTCATGAATTCAGTTCTGTTACTGTCATGGAAGCTTTTATGTTTCCTTTATGATTGTAAAATGGTGGTTTATCCAAGCTATTGATCTCATGGCTACCAAGGATATACCGTGCCCTCAATTGTGGATATAATTTATGTTGTACAGAAGTGATGCATTTGAGCACTGTTTGATGGTGAAACAAAGGCATTATCGCTGCTTTTGAGTTTGAATGCAAATAATCTTTTTCCACCTTCCACACAGTCAAGACCATATCCTTAATTAAAAAACAGGTCATTAGTTATTTCCTATGGCCTCAACGCTTATGCTGTTTATGTTGTCCATTTCGAGCATTCAACTTTGAAGCAATTACTAGCTGGTGCAGTTTTTGGTACACTCGGCAGTTAAACCGTCCAATTCTGTGCTCTCTTTGCTAATTCTATTAGTCTTGCTCCTAAATTCCTTGAATGTTTTTGTTCGTTTCTAATTCCATCCTTGTCTTGTCACTTCTACATCATTCCATGTTCCTAACAGTTACATCTATCCTTTGAACATTTCGTTCCTCAACAACATTTAATTATGCAAAGCATGAAAACTATCAGTTATCCCATATAATTTCTGGTTCAGTTCAGTTGTGGTGCTGTCATCACATGGAACTCTAAACTTCAACTGATCTCTGAACTGTGCGAGCGATCCTTCCAGTAACAAGGAGACCGAGTAATATATCAGCATTGCTCATGCGTTCTTGATTAAAGATGTTGAAAATTGTCAATTTTAAGGACTCAACAATCTTAACTCGTTCTCTAGTTTTTTTTACAAGCAAAATTGCTTTTGTTTAAGCTTTTTAATTTTTATAAATTTTGTTCTTTCTGGAAGATAATGAAATGGTGTAATGTGCTTCTCACGAGGCCACACCAGAATACTAACATCTTCGTATGTACCTCTCTCTTCAAGTAACATGCACCATGGGGCACTTCCTATATATTTCCCTTTTTTCTTGTTTGTAGTCATTGCAAATTTTAATGGGATTCTGTCTCAATGTTGACGTTTGACATTGAAATGAAAAAATAGGAAGTCAATTTAAAGCTCCCATTTTTTCCTTGTATTTGTTACAGCTCATAGGATGTATTATTTATCATGCTAATTGCGTACATCTGCTATATGATATCTTTGCAAAGGCCCTATCATGTGCTCTCTCAAAAAAAAGAGTGACTATCCAGTGCACGAGGCTCCCGCATAGGGAGGGTAACATGTACCCAGCCATTCCTTCATTTTTGAAGAGGCTGTTTCTGAGTCGCAAACCCACACCACCAAGGAAGCAGGCAAAGAAAGAGCCTTACCTTCGCTCCAGGCGATGCCCTCCTTATCATGTGCTTTCTCTTAGTGAAACAAAATGGATCTGGTGATGTTTTTTCCCTGCATAAGTTTATAATTCATCTGTCTAACTAGGAATATAACATCAGTAATTCTCCGCATTTCCATTAACCCAAACTGATTTTGTAATCCATTTTTAAGTCTTTCTTAATCTTTTTTGCTCAGTCACCCTCCTGTCTTTCCATTACATGACTTCAATTCCATTATGGTTAGTGAAACTTTTTCGTCTTCTTTCTGCTTGTAAATTAAACCATGGTTATCCTACTTTTCCATTACATGACTTCATTTCCATCATGGTTAGTGAAGCTTTTTCATCTTCTTTCTGTTTGTAAACTAAACCATGGTTATCCTACTGAGTGTGCTCCCTCCCTGCTGGGTAAGCATCATTTGTACACACACACTAGTGTCAACCGCTAGGTTTAGCGTTATCCTTCTAAATTCAATCCCATGATTGTCACTGAAGAATTTCATGTCTGCTCTGCATTAGCCCAAATTGGTCTTGTGATCCATTTTCATCTCTTTCTTAATCTATTTTGCTCAATTACCATCCTGCTTTTTCATTACATGACTTGGAAGTTCAATCCCATTATCATTAGTGAAGCTTTTATATCTTCTCTATGATCATAAAGTGTTCCATGGCAATTTACCCCTTGTTTAAACATCAGATTTTTTCACACTAGCATCATCCACTAGGTTTAGGATTATCCTTCTAAATTCAATGCCATGATTGCCAAGGAATCCCTTCATGTCTTCTTGATTCTTGTAAACACCTGCCACAGTTATTCTCTATTTCTCTGCAGTTCTCGCTAAAAGTCTTCTAGAGAAACCTTATCGACCTCAATAGTGTCTTCTGTGCACTTTCAAGCATCTGTATGTTTTCCATCTGATCCTTTCGTATAGCTTGTTTTCACTTATGGCTTCTTTCAATTTATATATCCTAATCTAATGGAGATACCTATAGTCTTAAGGATCATTCGTGTTTATGATTCCTGGTGTCCCTATTGTTCGTAATATGACAACGTATTAAGAATTGGAATGCCATTGGATGAAACCAAGGTTCTATCTGATTTTGTACCCGAAAAAAGTAACCACTGTGATTTGCAGGGCATCAGGTGAATTTTGTGGCAATAATCTGTAAATAAAAGAATATATATCCTTTCTTCCAGGTGTCAACCAAGATTGAAATATTGCCTTTTCATCATTCATATTAATCTTTGAGTTATTAATTTACTTATATTTTTTATCAATTTTTTACTTCACAATAAAACAGGTTGCTCAGCCTCGTACTGTTATACAACTTTGGAAGACTGATATTGAAGAAGTAAAATTCAATCAACAGGATCCTGCCGTGGTTATTTTTGACAAATCTACCAGTGAGTGCATATTTTCTTTCAGAACTTTTGACAGCAGTTTACTCACTTTTGAATGTGATTCTGCTGAGTACTGTTGGGTGCAACTTCCAAATACGTTAGTAGCTTTTCCAGATTCTCTTTCATCCACAGCATGTAGTGTCTAGGTCAATATGTGCTCTTTCCCATACATGTGCATTTACCTGACAAGCTGCCCATGCAAGTGCATAATTGTGTATTTGCCTTTAATACTATCATTTTAACTGGGCCTTACCCATTGAGTAAGTTGGCTGAAAATAAACTATGGTTTAGACCAGTGCATAAGTCCACATTATGAGGATCTTCCGGATCATGCTCGTTTTGGGGCCATGGCTTATCGTTAGCATCTCTATATGAACAATGGATCTACATATGCATAGCATTGTGTTCGTTGACAGGATATGATAAAATGATCTCCTTTCTAGTTGCTCTCCACCAATATGATTCTTGTTAGCCATGCTATTCATGTTTAATGCTTTTATTGTCTGTTGCAAAGAGCTTTTACAAAGTAGATTGATCATCATCTAGCTGTCATCATATCATCATTATTCATAACCTTGTCTTATCTGTCTGGTCAACTTATGTTTGCTGATTCATGTCATCAGCGAATATATAGTCTAAACCCATTTGAGTATGATGCTATCATCCAGCTGAACTCATGCGGTGAGACATTTATATTTCTTGTTGTCTTATCTTACCAGGTGCAGCATCTTTTTCTTGTTTGCCTTCTACCTGAAGCTTTGAGCTGGCCTTATAGGCAATAGTGAGGCAATATCCTGGACATAGATTATGCATCTTCATACAATTTCTCCACTTGGAATTTTCTAGCAAAATTTTCATTGCATGAGGTCTATCTAACAAGTTCAGGAGAATCCTGTTGGAAAACTAGTTTAAACTATACTACAAACTAATAAGTAAATATCATTTCAAGCATATATTTATTTAACTGGGTACTTTTACTCATTCTGTCTTTTGTTAAAGCTGTATTTTTAACTCAATATCCTGATATTGGGGGGTTAACATAATGCCATGCAGGGATTTTTTTTTTCTGACATCCTGGCAAATGCTATTTGAATAGGTGCCTAGAAACCCCCCAATATCTGTTACCAAACAATATTTCAGCAATTTGCTTCCTATTGAGTTCATATAACGTTCCTCTAGTGAAGCTGCTATGAAAAATGCTCTTTTTAGAAGATGCACATACTGATCTTAAGCTTCGATAAAATTGGACTATTACCATTACTTTTGTAACTTCTTATTACTTAAACCATAAATGGTAGACAGCCGTAATTCAGTTGTACGTAAGAGTCAAGGTTGCAGGAACTGTCGCAATTTGCATCTTGCTCTGAACAGCGTTTGCTTTTTGCTTTGTTAAGGAAGTCGATTCCTTTGATAGTTATGTTTCTAGTAAAATTCTCATTAGTTACCATGTTGAATTCACCTTAAGTCATATATCTTGGTTTGTTTAGTGACTTTTGCGCATTACACACAGAAACACGATACAAGTTCTTAGCTGCGAATGAGGGTGACAAGCAGCAGTTGCTATGGTTTTCCAATACTTGTAGAGGAATACGCCAGGTAATACAAAAAACTTTGGTTCCATTGATGATATTTCTCTCCTTTTTATTCAAATGCTCAATGTGGCATGTATAAGTGGGCAATGGTGGGGTACTGTTGCCATGGGATTGTTGTTGTTTCTGTCATGTTCTTTATTTCATCCATGGGAAATGATTTTTGGCAATGTTTTCATAAAAAAAATCCATGAAAATGGTTTGTTTGAGGCTCATGATGATGTGAGTAAGCTATCACACCCCCAAGTCAGCTAGCTATGTGACTGGTAATATTTGTTAGCACAAACATTATAGAGTGAAGATATTATTAGCTCAAATTCAATTATTTCCTGCTGACACAAAAACCTTTTGGAAAACATAAAATCAAACTAGAATTTATATGAATATCAAAATTTACATACGCTTTTTCACACGGATTTCAAAGTATGAAATTTAAATTTCATAATTTCCACTACAATACATTTTCCTTTTTCCTTCACTATATATTTCCCCTTTTTCTCTCTCTATCTGTTTGGCCCATTTGTCCCTGTACCTATGCCTAATATACTTAAATGAGCTACACATCATTTCTATATTAAACTACAATTAATATTTCAAATAATCAAAGTTAAATAACCATTTAAAAATACATAAATCAATTACAAGTAATCACAAACAATCTTTTTTTTTTTTTTTTCATTCGGAAGTTGGCATCAATTACCCCTTCACACGGGATAGTCATACCGGGCTATCTTGACAGGTTTCTTGCTCTTATTTCCAAGATGTATCTTGACAGCTCTGAGGCCAATTTTTCCAAGATGCAAACAATAATTTCCATTTATAAATTTCACAAATAGCCAGCACAATATTTACAAGTCTCTCTCTTGAATCACAATCTTTTCAGATCTGAAGTCATAAAATTCTCATTCATTTTCTATAAATTATCTCATCTTACTTCTTAAACTGTCTTTATGATGGATCTACTAATAATAAACTTATCCCTAAAATTTCATGGTCATCTGACTTTCCATTGCATTGATCTAAGCCTTAGAAAGTGTCACTAGTTTTAATTTCTGCTGTTATTTTATTGCAATCTGTTTTACATGTATTAAGATGTCCTTGTAAATTTTCACCATGTTTGGATGTTAAATGATGTTGATCTAATCATCCAAAGTCAAACAGGAACACATTAGGATGCATACACTGCAATTTACCCATCATTTACTTTTTCAATAAATAAATTGATTTTAGAGAGATTTCAAATGAAATTTTGATTCTTCCATTAGATTTTTAGCATTAGAAACCCTAGGAAAATGTGGTCACTGTTTAATTTTGCAATTTCAGAACATTGATTTTGATGAAAAATACAATTTAGACCATTAAAATCATTCATTTTCATCATTATATCTCAAATTGTAAACATTATTTTCCAAATTTAACTGATCAGGTTAAAGTTCATGATGTCCTCAATCTTTTCATAAAATTTAAGCCCAAGCAGATGTGGATTGGTAGATCTGAACCATCAAAGATGGAGGTACAAGTACACCACCTGTGTGGACACGTGTCTCAAACACATGTTGCGATGTTGTTCATGGCAATGTGTTCCAAATTTCAAAATTTGTAACCCTTTCATGTTTCGGTCATTACTTTTTGTAAAAAACTCGGATTGACAAGCCTGTTGTGTTGTTATACTTCAAATGTTGAGATCTTTCTAATGGTATATAAATTGCATATTTTTGAGCTTGTAGAATTTGTGTAATTTTAAAGTGATCTGTATGTCATATTGTGAATTATTAATTTGTAAAGTAAATTTCTTTTACTTGTTTCTCAATCAATATGTATTTAAATATAAAATAATCACTTCCAAATCTAAATTTTCCAAAAATCATTAGCTTAATCTTTTCAAATTTGCAGTAATATATTTCCAAATTACTTTCCTACGTATACAGGGTATCATATAAACTCAATCCATTTATCATGCTTTGCATTCACTTGTTTAGATAAGGTTCAAGAAATTATCTTAATTGGAGACCTAGTTGCCCCCAAAATTCATCTCATTTCAAAGTGAATATGCACCCATCAAAATTCTCCCATATGTGGTCCACCTAAGTCTCAAATTAATATGATTTCTTGAACCTTAGCATAACAAATAGTGCTCAGCATGATGAATGGATTGGATTTAACTTATATATCATTATGAGGCTCAAAAAAAAAAAAGCCATTTTCATGGAAATTTTTATGGTAATGTTACCACGGGATAATTTGCCTCCATATATGTATGAAGTCTGGCAGCTGAAAATCCTCCTGTTGGCTTGCTGCTTGAGAAATTCCAGCAATTACCTTTTATCATTATTCTGCTTTGTGATTTAGAAGGACATCCTCAATAGCCCATTCTTCAGGGTTTTTCATCTGCTGTTGTGATTTATAATCCATGCATTACATGAGATGAATGCATTCTAGATGGATTAAACTTCCTGATTGAGACCTTGCCTGACCATGCTGTATGAATCTGTCTAATTACAGGTGATTGCTCCTCCTCGAATGCCACCTACTCCAGAAGATTTCCATTTAGCCATGGCCATTAATGCCTCCATTCAGTCAGCTATGCAGGGGAGGCCACCAGTCGTTCCTACCCAGCATGGTTCTGAAGCAAGCGATATGAATGGTTGGGAAAGTTCTACAAGCAGTGCAAGTTGCAATGGCTGGGGCCCATCACAAGGACTTCCACCACCTTCAAAACCTAGCAGCAGTGGATCGGTGGATACACCTGCCAGTGGTGGTGCATATAATGGTTGGGGCGCACCAGATGTTGGTGCAAATGCTAATCCCACAAAACACCAGCCGTATATCATGCCTGCTTCCTCTGCTTCCACTGTAAGCATTCCTCCAGGAGTTCCTTCAATTCCTTCTGCACCACCAATTCCCACAGACGGCATAGATGAGGGCCCAATTCATTATCCTTCTATTGACTCCAGTCCAATAGATTTAGCCATGCCTGCTGCAGAGATGAAGAGACTGGAAGATGAAATAAAAGAAGATGGTAGTGCTTCTGGATTGTGTGTGATATGTTTGGATGCTCCTAAAGAGGTGGTATGCGTTCCATGTGGTCATGTGGTTGGTTGCTTGTCTTGTTTGAGTGACATCAAAGCCAAAAATTTGGGATGCCCGATCTGCCGTGCCAAGATTGATCAGGTTATAAAGATATTCTCCGTTTGATCATGCAGCTCGCAAGTTGTACAGGTTATAAAGTTCTTCACCGTTCGATTATGAAGCTTTGTACAGGAACCTGGGATGGGCGTCTGGGGTTGCAAATTGTAATCTCTAATCTTGTGACAGGAGAACAATGCTTGAAGTGCTTGTGACAGAAGAACAATGGTTGTAGCGCTTTCTGTGAGTCTACAATTTTCTTGTTTTTCTTCCGTTCAGTTATTTTGATCCGTTTATGTTGTGTTGTTACAGCAACAATCATATTGTAGAAAAATTACAAGCCATATTAGAAAGTTTTTCTTCGTTTCATAGTGGCAATAGGAGCCCTGGCGGTTGATCTAAGTGACAGCAACAAAGGTAAGCAAGGTTGGCCCTTCGAAATGCTAATATTGATGTTGGTTGTGAAAGAGGAAAATAAATATTTCTTACATTTGAGCCATACGATATGAATTTCTTCTGTGGTAATTGTGTTATGTACGATATATGATTATTAAATTTTGAAAATATGTAAACTAATTAATTATGTATAATTATATAATTAGGAAATATAGTTCAGCTCCGTTTTGGTTCAGTGGCTTGATTCGAACTGAATGGACTAATTCTATTATTAGTTTTGATTCTGATAATATAAATAAATACATGCTAACGAACAAAACTTATGCATTATTTTATCCAATGAGGTCAAGCTTTATGTAGTTCGTGACTAACATGAATGACAAAAATAAAAAGATTTACAGAGCAATAGGTGCCTTGAGATTTTACTATGATGCTTCTGATAATGAAAGGCCCTTAAGAATTTTTATCAATCATCTTAGAAAATTAATATGTTAATAATCTCTACTTTCTATACTTATTACATTAGAAAAGTACAAAATGGTGGATGAATATAACTTCTCAATATATTCATTTAGGGTGATTTAAATGTTGCCCCCTCAAGTTTTACGTTTTTACATATTTGTCTCTGTAAGTTAAAATTTACATATTTAACTTTAAAACTTTCAAAATTTGCATATTCACACCTTTCATCAATAGACAATATCACAACACTAAATAAGATATTTTTGCTCAAACGGCCTTTTAAAAAAAACAAATCTTGCAATCGAATATAGAATTTTCATTTTGCCATGATAGAAAATTAGAGTTTAGATTTTTAAGAAAGATAGGAACGACAATGACCATTTTAGAGAATATTGAGGGCATTATGATCACTTGCAAAAAAGGGAAAAAAACCAAAACAAAACTACATCAATGGAGTTCAATGACAGAAAGGACTAACATAAAAATTTCACAAATTTTAGGGCTGCATATGTAAATTCAAAACTCATGGTACAAAATGGGAAAAAAGTAAATCTTGAGTAAATCCACTTTTGATTCATTTGCCTTGCATAAATGACAAATGGTACAATTTGGTACATTGGAGTAATTTAGGGGATGCATATGATAAAAATGGATCCACTTATACATAAAAGCATTAAATGGGTTATTACATCTTTGGTCCCAATCAGGTCATTAGGTGTTCTACTCTTACAATTAAGAACTAATAATATCAGCATAATTATAGTAGTAGCAATGTCAGTTTTAACTACTCTTGCCTGTTGGTTGGCTTTAATTTCCTCACGCAGACTATGATTTTCCTCCATTGAGTTGTGAAAATAGTCTTGCCGTTGGCTACCAAAAGAACAGCATTTAATGACAATGAATGCTGTGCTGAAGTTTGTATACCTTGCTATATTGGTTTTTTAAGGGAAAAAGACACCCAAAAAGCCTCTTTGACAGTTAGGTGACTAGATAAACAATGGTCAGTCAAAAAAAAAAAAAAAAAAAAGGCACACTTCTTCATGGCCCATGTACCACCCTGTGTTTTGTCACTGCAAGTTGGCCATTTTGGCAAGGCTATTAGATGATGTGGATAAGGATGTAAATTGGGTCCATGACGACTTGAATCTCACCAACCTAACTTGATTTGAAATGTAGGTTGAGGATAGGTTGAAATTTTTTAAATATGGAATGAAAAAAATTAAAGTTCAACTTGACTAACATGTAATCATATTTTGCAGATTAATGAAGTTAATTTAGAATTCATCAAAATTTATTTATAAAAATTCAATTGAATTAATAACCTGATCCAAGTTTGAATATTTTAAAGTTCATTTAGAGTTGAGTTGAGATGTATTTGGATAAGGTGTATTTGAGACAGGTTGTATTAAAGAGATGTACTTCAAATGTCATTAGGATGAAGTTAGTAAAATAGGTCTTTTAATATAAGGATAAAAAAATTATAAAAAATATAGATAGTAATAAAAAAAGTGTGATTGTTAAAAGCAATTATGGTATCTAGCTGGTTCTGTGCAAAATAGATGTATTTTTGGTACACGTGGTTTCAAATGCGCGCAAAAACACGCAGAGAGTGGATGGACTAATGCCTTGCCACAACATCGCCAGCTGTTGTTTTGTTCTTATTTCTTTTATCCTCGGTCCATGGCATTAACTTCATACCCCGCATGTCTTTTATTGGGGAGCCAATATTTACATCCCCATCTTTTTTGGTTTTTAAAATGAAACCTTCAGAATAAAAAATTGTGAATGATACACGTGGATATCCCTGACCAATCATCAGAGCCAATCATGGAGTTTGGTCGTCCAGACGAACAGCAGCTTTATACATTGACAGGAGAAGATAAACCAATGAAATTTCTGTGGGCAGTTGACTACTTATTTTTGAGCCATCATTTTCCCCGGCCAGGTTTCTTAGGAACCGGAGGTTGTACAGCCACTCTGCTTTGCCTGAATATTTTTAACTATTGTTTTCCATCGGGTGAAAAGTTTTTGCCCTTTTTT
>JAYJMB010046445.1:0-30599 GCA_036873735.1 Pouteria campechiana
TACCGCGAGCAAACATATTAATGACGAGGAACGCATTTTTGCCAGTTAGGCAATTGGACTTTGAGCAAGGACGAAACCATGTCACCTTCCTTCGGCTCACTTGCCGCGATCTTCCTTCCATTTTAGAGAGGATTCAAATCCCCATTCTTGCTCTTTCGATCAGAAAAGGCAGTTGACTCGACCCTAGGGTTCGAGTTATCGCACATGGGGCAGTCTAGAGGTTCCCTAGATGCCGAGTCGACCGCAGCTACAGGGCCAACATGATCGCGCGAAGCGCTTTCCATTGCTCTATCCAAGATAACTTCTGGACCTCTGGATGGCAATTCCGTAGTCATGGGAACAAAGAAATCATCCACGACTCGATTCATTCCCTTATCAACGATGAGAGACTGAGTCAGGTCGTCCTCATCACGTGAAGGCTCCATATTCTTTTGGAGCACGATAGGAGCCACAATGGTTGGCTCGCTTCTCTCTCTCTATCTATCCCTTCCCCGGAAGAATTGGCATCCTTTCGTTAGAACAAGCTTCAATGTCTGAAGTTACACTGGGATCTTGGGGATGAGACTTGGCAGTGCGAGATGAGTCGCTAGTGCGACTAGACGATATCGGACTGATTATAGTCCCGGTTTGAAGATCCGTCTTCTCTGATTGCTCTTTTTTAATAGTGGCCAAAATAGAGTAGGCCACAGCTGATACATCACTCAAGACCGCATAGTTGGGCTTGAGGTGAAGAACGGGAAAGTCGGTACCACCTGACTTGGAAACCTATATGGTAGACTCAGTCATACGAGAGCAAGCAGTTTCCACATTGGGAAACTGGGCAAGTCCAAGTTCTCCCACTTCATCAGTCTACGCTCCGACAATTGAACCTAGGAGCGTCATTCGGTCAAGCTGGAAACTGTGTCCAGTCGATGCTGAGGAGAAACATTCGTAAAAGTGTAAACATAATCAAGGAGAGGGACACGAAGTATAAATCTCCGTTGGAAAAGGATCCATTCAGTACGAATCCCATAAAACATCTATCAGTGCTTTCTCTCTACAGAAAGAGGCCTTCGGGAGAGATTCTGTCTCATAAGCAGAACAGAGATGGTCAATAACAGGGGTTTAGAGAGTTCAATGCGAAATTGATCCTTTCTAGGATCATGAACATAGAGGGCCTTCTGAAAGGCGCACTCCTTCACGGACCATGGCTTATATAATAAAGGCAAAGGCCCTTTACAACGTCTTCGTATCAGAGCCAGGTTCACATCTGAATCAGCCTGGAAAAAATGGTTTTAGCGGGGATGCTAAAGGGAATCATTTTCAGCGTCTTGGTATCCTCGTCGCTCAACCCATTTTTCAGTCTTGGGCACGCTCAAGCCACCGGATGCAAATCCTTTCCGATTTGAATCGGAGAAGTATGGTATGGACGGCGGTTGAAGTTTGGATTTCCATGAAAGGCTTGTTGTTCAAGGGTATCCATACCTGGAATGATGCACGTGGATACTTTCTTTTGCTTTCTTTTTCCCTCTCTCTTACCCCCAAAAAAGGAGCGAGATGCGGTACTTTCTTTGTTTCTTTTGCTTTTTCCTTGTTAGTGCAAGAGGATGGTGACTCGCCGGTGAGGGCGACGAGGATACCAAGAGACGCTAGGATCGCTCTCCGGGGCCTTCTCACCGCAAGCTCAATACAGCGATACTGACCTCTGCGTGCGTGCCTTTCCTCTGTGGTGTTCGCCTTCCTGCTCAGCAACCTCGGAATGCCTCCGCCTCTCTGACTCGGCCTTGAGCTCACCTCTCACTCTTTGATGCACGACTTACTCTTTTCTCGCTCACTCAAAAAAGTGACTAAATAAAGGCAAGAGAACAAATTTGAGAGAACAACACAACTCTTTTATTAGAACAATCTCTCTACTCTAAACACTCATACTCATATACAAGGAGGAAAAACTATTCACTCATAGCTCTCAAGGGAAGAACCACAAGAACCACTCACTCTCTAAGGAAAAACCTCTATCTGAGCCTCCTAGAGAACACTAGACCACTGAGCCCCCCATCCATACGAATCGTAGTAGAGGACGTAGCGCCATTTGACAACCCAGGGCACTCTTTCTGTCGCCATGTAGACAAGTGCCTCATCATCTTTCAGCTCTCCCTCCATGAGCTCATCAGGAAATTGACTATCCATAATATCTTTCTCCAGGGATGCCCAGGCTTCCTTCTTGGGGACCAACTCGGCATTGATTCCGAACAATGGCCACAAGCGAGCGGGGAAGATAGAAAAATTCCTTATATGTATGAAGCAGGGGTCAGGCAGCAAAAAACCTGACTCATAGGCTGGACCTGTAGCCCAGGGGTTTACTGGTCTATCCCGTACACTCCCCCAGCCCCTCTGGGACGACCGACTCAACTGCATTGATGGGACAAAAGGGCGAGAGACCTACTATGACTTGCCTCTCTCCTCTCCGGTTCGTTCGGGATGGGGAGGCCGCGGAGAGGAACAAATGGCTGGTACGACCGGTACACTGAAGGTTGGGTTCCCGCTCCCTGCATCTCTGTATTGTCTGACCATGGATCTCGGCATTATTAAGTATGTGCGAGCTTTAGTAGCATTGATCCATTGGTCATCCTGAATCGTGACTTTCTTTATCCATAAATCTCTTTCAAATTCAACTATCCTATCCTTTTTCTTTTGAGGTCCGTTTCGCCTCTATCGGCGGTTCAGTGGAAAGAGCATAATACTACCTATCTTAGTTTAGGCTAAGCTGCAACCCTAATACCTTCCCCAGTTATACCTAAATGATCTGAAAGAGAATTTAGGTGCTTAAGGGAGAAATATAATAGTTGCCCTCCCCGCTGATTGTAATAATAATATATGACGCCAAAATTCTCTTTCAGATCATTTTGGTATTTAAGGGGAGAGATATAATAGTGAAAAAATCTTTCTATTTCTCGAGGCATATGAATATTATCGATATGCCACTAACTCAAGTGCCACATCTGATTCAACAGCGGCACCGGTTACGAGAACAGTAAGAGTTCCTTCTGTCTCACTTGGCTCAATAGCCGGAGATGAAATAGCAGCTTATTCTTTCAGGTGAGATTCGCGCTACCAAGAATAGACCAATAGGCTTCGAAGGAGTGAGCGACGGTGTATTCGAATCAGCGACAAGACGTATCGCAGCTGAGATCGAGTGCACTTTCTAGCCCAGCATACGAGGAGGGGGTTACAGGTGGGGGTCAAAAAGGGTATAAAGATTCACAAGCACAGGCATCCAAAAAGCAGACACTAGAGCAGCAACTCTAGAATCTCCGTGGAGCTTGAAGCATACTAGGAGAAGAGTGGCGAGGGCCCGGCGAGGGGAGGTTGCGTACTCCCAACTTAACCGCCTTCTCGTGGTTAAGTACGGGGACGAAAGGTCGTCGCTCATTATTTCACCTCAGCAGGAAAGCGACCCACGTACCGGCGCAGACGCGCATAGCCAGCAAGAACCTACCCAGGAGTGGTGAATCTCCGAGCTTGCAGGCCATAGTGGTGCCCGTTGAACACCCGCCCCGGCCGTATGAGCCTCCCAGCCCATCAACGTCCCGGGGCGGTGCGTACCGGAGGGTAGTACGAGGGCAGGTGTGATAAACCCCACCTAGACAGGAGCCGTTTGGATAAGCGAAAATTTGCGGTGGAGAGTCCCCCAATACGAATGCTGGTAGTTCAGCCATTGGTGTCATAGGTACCAACCCACCATAAGCGGAGAGCATAGGAGAGACCATTGAGTACCGCGGAGAGGGACTTATCGGTGAAAACCATCGAAGCCCCAATTCGAGCAGAGTACTGCGGCCCCCCCGACCCGAGATGGCGCCTCGGATACTACATGGAATAGTATTATGGTATCTAAGGTATAGGGGGAAACCGCAATTCAGTACGACTCGGTCTAGATCGGTTAGAAAGGGGGGGTAGCGCAAGTAGAGCAAGGGAGTCCTTGATATAAGGGAGGACTCGGACGTAGAGAAAGCTCGACTGTGCAGTACTCTTTCCAGGTCAACTCGGGATGGTAGAAGCAAGACCTGTCACCCAATCGCCCTATTGGCTTACGCCTGGTTGTTGTTGTTGTAAAATATAGGTAGGTATGTTAGCTCTCATAGCATTCAGATCCTTCCAAGAAGGAACGGATGGTTGAGTACGGTCTCTGGTGTGAGTCTCCTAACGGAGGATAGGTGAGTGTTTAGCCGTGCGCCAAGTGGAGCTATTCCGATTCGCCCAATTCAGCCCAAAGTCGGAAAAAGGAAAACTCGAAGTCAGTACTTCACGAATGGTTAAATCAATAAGATTTAGTAAGCAGCTAAGCGCAAGGAAAGTAGGAGAAAGAATGCTTCACATATAATATAAGCTGGAGGTGTATAGTTTTCGGAAGCTATACAGCGGAGAAATGTACCTAACTCAGGTAACGGGAGAAGGGGTGACAAGGACCTCACTTGACGATTACCTATCGCATAGGGAGGGTCCACTAGTTCCTCGAATTAGTGACTTGTAAGGTAGCCTTAGTTAAGCAGACCACCAATAGAAAACACGCTCGCAAGGGTGAGGGAGAGAAGGGATCCCCAGCCCTAGTAAACCAAGCGTAATACTGTTAGGCGAGCCGATATAAACCCTCGGGAGGGGTCCAGCTGTTTTGGTGATAGATATACCTCTGGAAAGAGAAGAGGAGCTAGGGGCTGTTCCTACATAGACGCTTCCCAGAAGGAACGCCATCATATCGTATGTAGTTCTCTTTTTTAAACCCGGAAGGAAGGTATAAAGAGGTCCCTTTGACCAACCTATTCAGGAGGAGTTCCGCTTACCGATAATCGCTAAACGGACAAACGTACTATACGGAGAATGAAGGGTCCTTAACGGGAATCAGTGTCTCCGTACGCGTTTGAAGAGGGGTTGGTCACCGGGTCCCCCTAGTCGGGATAGGAGTAAGGGTTGTTAAGGGGAAGAGTGTCAGAGAGATAAGAGCGTGGCCGAAAGAGAATGAGTTCTTGAGTCAATAAGCTTTCTCCTTCGGCTGTCGAACATCTTCAAGACAATTACCAACAGAAGGAATCGAGACCTCTGCTCGATAAAAGAATCCCTAGAAAGCCCACGGGGAGTGGGGGGGAGTGCCACGAGTTCTCCCCGGTACTTTCGTGACTCACTACCGCTCGAATACATGCATGTCTACCACACTCAATACGAAAGTATAGGTTCTAGTTTGAATGCGGACCAAACCCCGGAAAAAGGAGGAGGGCTCGAGGCTCCTTATAACGAGCTCACGAATGATGAGAGGATCCGTAATTTCTAGAGTGTATAAATAAATAAGTGAAAGGAAAGGTCAGACGGAAATAGGGAAAAGGAAGAAGGAAGGATTGGACGGAGACTTGCCTCCATGTACCGACCGAGCAACCTCCCTTGCGAGGGAAGCCTATGAATATGCAACTCCACTCTAGAAAAGCAAGGTTCTTGCCTATCCGGCAAAAGGGATAATACTATTCCATAAACGACTATAACGGTAAGGACCTCGGCTGTGTGCAAGTATGGTGCCGAGGAGGATTTCGAAGAGATCCAATACTCCGGGCGATTGACTCGATTACGTTGAAGGTTGAAGCAGAGTGTCGCGGACCAGGCCAGAGGAAGATTTTCGTACCGCGTGGAAACCATATGAAATGAAAAGCGCGCCACCGATTCGACTCCACGCGCAGCACTATGGGGGCAGGCTACCTTCTTTTCTCCAGCTAAAAGATCAGTAGGAACCTGAGGAAGCCTAGTCAGGATAAAATATACCGTTGCGTAGGTGTAAGGTAGCCGCCATCCAGAGGCCACCTACGAAGACGAAAGGTCAAACCTTTTGGGTACCTGCAAAATGTGATCCACTTGCCAGCGTTGACGCGTATGTCACACCGACCCTACCTCGGAATAGGTAGATATTCCAGGCCGGTAAATGAAGCATAGTGAGCCATCTAGTAACTCTACCCTGGTAGTATGAGCCTCCCACACTTCAATGCGGTACGTACCGGAGGGTAGCACGGGGAAAGTCGAAGGGGAAACCTAGTACGTCAGAGGGCCGTAGATGAGAGCGTAGATGTACGCAGGAACAAGCCAATGTGCTCCGCGCAGAGGAAGAGAGCCTGAGGGAGGGGGTTCGGGAATGACTAAAGCACTACTAAAAGGGGCAGGGAAAGCCCCAGGCAAGTGAACGGATTGACTAAGCCAATCATGAATGACCACCTAAGGAACCGGCTAGGCTAAGGCGTCGAAGAGCAACCAAAGGCACAAGGAATACCTTCCACTCTTGCACAGAGCCTCTGACTCGCCAAGTGGATAGGCAGCAACCACAACTGGATCTCCTCATCTCTTATAGAGCCTCGTTCTTCCATATGTCCCTTTCAAAGCCAAGCCTTATCTTCGTCTCTGAACTCAAGCCTTCCCTTTACTCAAGAGGGCCTTTCCCCTATTCCCCTGAACCCTATCTACTTTGGCTAATAATCTTCTATCTCTGGTCATGGGTCCAAGGTCAGCTCTTGTCTATGGAACTGAGCTCCTCTCTTGGGGCACTAATCTCTCTTTTCTCCTTTTCTATGTTATAGCCTTGTATTAGGAATCGAAAGCACGCCCGTCAGCCAGAAAGCGGTCAGTAGTCACTCTCCTTTAGCTTCACTCGTAGGTATGATGACTAGGAAAGCCTGCGAGCGGAGGACGAAGCGGGCTCTATAAGAGTTTCTTGCGGCAGTCAAGGTGCGTCTTGCCTTTTTTTTCAATTGTTGTACCGATTGCTTTCTTTCCAGAGAGTGCTAACATGAAGGCTCGCTGGCTAACAGTGGAGTCATCGCCCAGCTGACGGGTACGGGACTAAAAAACCAATATAACAATTGATCGATCAGGAAAGCATCGGATAAGCATGAAACTATCTGCGTAGCCTAATCGTTGATAATTAGTCATAAACCCTATTTCATCCGGCATGAAAAGAATTTCATTGCCTTTCAGGGCCTGTTACTTTACGAACAAATAGAAACGAATCATTGTTAGGAAATCCAGTAGCTGGAAGAGTCACTACCTATCCCATGTCTTAGGGTGTTCCAGTTGAGATTTACGGTTCCGAATCAGATTCTGGAGCCCCTGACATGCGAGGTTTTATTCCTCCACCACTCTTTGCTCTGTGCAAACAGACTAAGTGTCGACGTCATCTTAGGACAGCCTTTCCTCACCGTTGTATACCCTGTGATTCGGACTTCAGAGGCTATTACTATCACTATGGGAAAGGAGAAGGTGTCCTTCAGAACAGAGCCCCCTCCAGAAGAAAGGTGGTCAGAACATAAGCTGATTACCAGGGATTGTCAAAGAATTGGAAAGGTTATCGGAGAACTTCAAGCTGAGATATCCCAACGACGCATAGAGAAGCAGCTGGGAAAACCAAGCCTTCAACAAAAGATCGAGGCGCTTCGGCAAAAGTGTGAAGAAAGGGTTTGCTCTCTAAACCCTAAAGCCTTCTGGGAAAGGCACCGATGGGAACTCCTACTCATAAACGAGTAGCTTCTGAGTTTCCAGCTTATAACACCTTTTGGGACTCTAAGCTAAGTAAGGATCGGAAATCCGGGCTTTGGAGTTTGTAGCTAGGCAGCTACTCTCTAGCTTCCAGCTATGATTCCTTATCTTATGGGACTTGAAGCCAAGTAAAGGCAGCTTGCTGTTGAGTTATAGTCTTAAAGATATGGCACTTAGGCGGGGAACCTCAGTTAAACAAACTAGTAATCTAATCCGTCATCTAATCTTAGGCTTCGCTACCAGACTTATCAGCCAGCAAGTAAACTACCTTAACCCCCTCAAATCTAAGTAAGGAGTTGGCAGCGTTTCGAGCTAGTAGTTGAACCAAGGCCGCTATTCCGGACTTAGAGATAGTAGTTCCCAAGTATGATATGAAATAGGAAGGAATAGAGTCAAGGCCTTGTCCTACTCTAATACAAGTAAGTAGCTAACGCTACCTTAATCCCCTTAAGTCAGGATTTGGAAGCTCAGGAGCAAGAGTCACTGTAGTTGTTACGGCCAGGGGAGCTAGTCCCGTAACTGCGGGCAGTTCGAGTTCTAGTTCTTTACAAGACAGATGGGAACTGTAGCTAACAAGTGTGCCCTGGGTGGAATCCTACTTATACTCTTTCTACTATATTGGCAGGACGGGTGCAAAGTTATTAGTAGCTAGGCAGCTAAGCCAGTAGTAGTTCAGTTCAGGTCAGGGCATGAAGCTACAGGTTCTATTTGCGGTCGTGAGACAGAGGTAAGAGGCCACTTGTTATATGTTATATAGGTAGCCGTGCGTGTTAATATATCTTCTTCTACACTAGTAGTAGCAGTAATGGGTGAATCGGTTTCTTAGGTAAGGTTGAGTTTCTTTATTAGAAGGATAAGCACGGTTATTGCTGTTTGTCCCAACATTCAGCCGAGGTAGGCTACTAACTTGCTCGTTAGAAGTCGTTAACGAACGGAAATGAGGCCATTTTATGTCTATAAGTGAAGATTGGATGGATGCCCGCTCCTGGCTTGGGTATGCTTTCAAAAGGGCTGTTTTCATGCGTGCTGGTGTTCGTGGTCTGTTGGGTTTTCTGTTCTCGTGGGGGAAGGAGGCGCATCTACAAGTTGAGAGTGTGCTCGGGCAAGTGGGCTAACCAGAACTACTAGTAACGGGATTTGCCTGCAATACGAGTAAGGGGAATGGAACTCTTTTTTGATAACTTTAGCTACGGACTTAGGTTAGCTAGCTCAGCTTCTACTATGGCTATTTGGATTAAGGAACTAGGGTAATGCGAAGACAAAGAAGGCCTAATAATGGTGAGTCGAATCAGGCGCGGCAGCCGTTCCAAGGCTTTTTTTTATGCCACCGTTCAGGTCAGGCCTTATTTAAGATAGGAGAAGGAGGCAAGAGACTCCGGGTTTTGCCTAAGGCGAGTAGCAGACTCTGGTTTCAGTGCACGTGTGGAAGGCAACTCTGTTTAGCCATCAAGCATAGGAAAGAAATCCCCCCGGGGAACTTACTATTAATGCTAATCCATTAGTTCTAGCTCGAAGTTAGCTGCTTGGCATGAGTAGCTTGGCTTGCTCATGCGGGGCTTTGGAAAGAAAGTCACCAGGGAATTCATATACTAATCTTCTAATCCAGCTCGAGAAGTTTTTTTGTTTATAAAGGAGTTCAAGCAGATGTGAAATTAGGGCGAGGTTGACTATTCTAGTCTACAGGCCACTTAGCTAAACGAAATCCTGAGTATCGACTGTCGTGTGAGTCTCGACCAATGTGTAGCTGCCATTAAAAGGCTATAAGTCACGGCATTCTCAGTTAAGATAAAAGGATTCCAGCTTGAAAAAGTGTACGCGTGCTTATTATGTTATAAGTAGATGTAGATGTGAAGGTGCCTAAGGAACCGCCCTAACCCCCGGAAATACGTTGTTAGAGGCGTTGGCTATTCGTAGATCTGTTATACAGGCGATTTAGCTACTTTCAATCAGCCGTTTCAACTCTTCAGTGAGTCTTGCTATCTCCCAGTCGTAACTGTACCTTGTGGGCTCTAACAAGCTCTCTTCGCTTCTCCCCTTGCTTAAAAAAGCCAGTAGCTGAACCCCTGACCTATCGGTCAGTAGCGGAACCCCCTATAACGAGGTTAGAGAAGAGTTTCTTAAGAATTTCTTTCAGGGGCTCCCCGTTGCTCAACAAGCAACGCTTTGAAAGAGACTACACCGTATGCGCTAGCACCCTTATAGCTAGCAAAGAGGAGAGCCCACTTCTTCCCTGTACCTCTTGCCTATCATTGGTTCGTTTGACGTATATAACGTGGACGTCGAGGGTGAGCTTTCACTCACCCTGGGCGGATGGCTTAACAAACCATCACAGCGGTGGAATCTTCCTCGGAAGATTGACTTGTGTACCTCTGTTCCTGGGGCGGAACTTTGGTTGGTGGTGGACCTAACTATATAACCTAATTCAATGCCTCTGAAGCCATTACTTAACCTAAACTTTACCAAATCTTAAACTTTTCACCCCTTTCTTTTTGATATGCTTTTTTTGTTCTTTTTTCGGCCCTCCGCACGCACATCTCAGTCAGTCATGCTTTCGTTCTTCCGGTTCTCCGGGGAGCAGAGCGTCAGGATCCAGCCGCTTCTCTTTTCGATTCAACAATGGAAGAGAATGGGGGCTCTTCCCCTTTGTCAACGCCTTGTGCCTATTAGTTTCAAAAGTCAACCAAGCCTCCACAAACCGTCATGGTCACGACTGTTGGAGTTTAGCTGACTTCATCCATAGAAGTCACGACAGGAGACAAAGGTTGCCTTTGTCAATATACAACACGTTGACTTTGTCAACTTCCAGTTCCCTGAGAGCTTCCCCAGCGCGGGGAAGGAGGCAGTAGGAAGAGGCATTCTGGGCGGGGGGGAGCTACCGCTTATAGAATGCCGACTGCAACGACTACGACTACACAGAGAGAGCTGCGCGTCAAGAGTCGCGTAGCGAGCAGGGAGGGTACAATAGAAAAGAAAGCACTTCCCGAAGTCCCGTCAATTGAGTGCCGCTTTACGTGATTTCCCCCTTATTGACGTGACGATTCTGACTGACTTCACCGAAGCATTCATTCCTCTCATATCATAAGCACTCTGTGTTTGGATTTTGCATTCCTCTCATGACGGGGTTAGTATAGTTCCTTTTTTTAGAAAAAATACGAAGCCCTTCACCTGTCTCGAACAAGTCTCGAAGTGTTCTCTTACGTGAGAGGGGAGGGGCCCTCCCCTCCGTCGCTTTAGTAGTTAGGGCGAGTGGGCGCAGCGCAGAATTCTTTGGTTTCCCCGAAACAGCATTCATTCCGAATCCCGGATCGGTCCGCTTGACAGCGCCTCGCTGTTCTCTCTCCGTCGGAAAAGGCAAATTCATTCCTTTCCTGCTTTGCCGGAAAACCACAACTTCCCCGGCCCGGTTCTCTGGTAGTCACTCTCCATTTCGGAATGAAGCGATTGCTCTATCCTGAAGCCTCGTACGAGAAAGAGAGAAAGTGCTTGCTCAATCGGAAAAACAAAACAGAGAGTAGAATTGGATGGCATGATGATCAAACGTTGCAGTGAAAGGTTCTGAGGCAACCACGGGACCCGGAGAAACCTTGCGTCGATTGATCAAACAAAGATTTCCTTCCCGATCTTTATGACAGAGCCATTGAATGAAGCGGTGCGGGTGCAGGGCCTCTGACGATTCTGAAGAAGCTCTTCATTCTCCGTCCTCTGGAAGAAAAGACCTTCGGCATTCTGGTAGTAGAGTAGTCGATCTGATCTCGCGCGCGGGCGGATAGAAATGACGGACGAGGGTAGCTTGCCGGCAAAGGACGTGTATGGTAGTCTTTTGTTTGATGAGAACGGGAAGGGCAATTGACTGCAACGTTTTTCACTGAGCAACTGGAGGGAACGGGGCAAAGCAAAGGCTAGATAGGGGCTTCGAGTCACTTGTTAGGTTAGGGCTGTCGAAGAGCAAAGAATCAAGCCACTCGAAGCTCCTCTGGCACGCCCTAGCCGAGCGGTCCTCGCCTGCACAAGCAAGCAGATTAGCTCCCTCATTCTCTTATTGTGCCGGCAGGCCTGGGCGAGCGAGGTAGGGTTAGATTAGAGGGAGGGGGACTGCGAACGCCCGTCCCATGAAGCGCCAGGGAACCATGCATTCCTCCCGGGCTGGGCTCTCGCGTGTCAGGGGTCCGATCAGATCAACCAGCGACCGGTTTACGGAGCAAGGAGTTAAGCAAGGGCCAGGAGATTGATAGAAGAACCTGGCCGAAGTCAGTGTTGTGTTCAACTCCGCGGGTTAGCTGGTTGGAAGGGATTGCTTTCTGCCGTCTGTCTTTCCCTTCTTTCTCTTCTCTTAGCAAAGTAGGTTCAAGTCGACACTTTTGGCTTGCTACAAGCTAGGCTCAGGGACTGCAGTCAGCCGCTTCCCCTGTAGTCGTCAGCTCGTTCTTGACAGATCCGATCGGGTGTTCATAATCTGGAGTAAAAGGATTCGAACCTTTGCATGCCGGTACCAAAAACCGATGCCTTACCACTTGGCTATACTCCATACGGTCGGTCCCTGGGGAGAGGGGGAAGGGAGAAGCAGGGCTCGAAGAACTAGCCGTGCAAGGACGCGGGGATATAGCAAGTAAGCAGCGACGGTTCTCCCTTTAAGACTGACTACAACAAGCTCGCGACTCTAATAGAAACAAACGGTAAGCTCTCCGCTCTATTTGCTTGCAATGCTATGCCTATCAAAGTAGGCGAACGCTTCTGTAACCGCCCCTATTGGCGTAAGCTCGTGACGCTTAACGACTTCACTCGTTCCTTAGACTCGTGACGCTTAACGACTGAACGACTTAATTCTGAATGGGGCGGAGCGCTCTATTCGGTCGGAACCCGGTTCGAGAACCTTCTCTCATGGATTCCCTTCACCAAGTCATCGCCAGCAATCTGCTCTTATCCCTTGGTGTCAAAGGGCGAGTTCCTTTCTTGTCTTGCCAAAAAAAAAAAACACAGTCTTTATTCTCATTGGAGAAAGACTCTCCCGCGGCAAGGCAGTCCAGCTGCTTTCTTTATCTCGCTTGCCGTTAGTCCGTCTAGCGTCTTTCGGTTGGGGTCCGCCCCGGGGGTTAGACCGCTGGGGTTATATTTGATAGTCTCGAAGGCAGTCAACGTGTCAGCAATTCCTCTCCCATTAGACTTTCAAATCCTTTGCCCTTTGTCCTTCTCTCTTCCTGCTCTCTCCCTCTACTTTATTTGACAGGGGCGGAGAATACCACTCTATCAATAACAATAAAAAAGTCGCAATTCAGTTTCAAATGGTTTGAGCTTGGAAGCAACCTGCTATCTATCGATAGGCGAGAACAGACTGCTATTGGCTGCTTCGCCTATCTATTCTATTATGTATGGCCGGCTTGGAGACATCAGAGGAAGACCATCATCTCTATCCGGGTACGATCATAGCTTCATTCATTCGTTGAACCGGGGATAACCATTAGCATTGAGATCAATCACCACATCACCTCTATCTCTATCATACATACGACATTACACGACGCGAGAGTGCATGGTCAACACACACCTACAGCGCCTACGTTCCGCTTGCAGCCAATACAACCACAACCTAACTTGCACTATATTCAACAACCGAAGCTACTGGTAGTCACGGGGGGACGGCATCCTCCTATAATAGTTAGCAGTACTGAACAACCGAGTCATCGGTCCGGGGAAAGAAAAGGACCGCCTTTGACCATAAAAAAAAGGAACTCGCTTAACTCGCTAGGCCTTCGGAACAAAGGTGATTCTGTTCATGCTTTAGACGATCTGGCTAATTCTATATACTTCTATCTAATTATAGACTATTCTTCTATTATAAAGGCGAGCCTGCTGAAAAACGTATGCGAGCAATAGCGTGCTGAAAAGCCGTTGCTAGCGCTAATCACAAATCCTGACTATCTTCTCTCTTTCTGTTAGAGATGCCAATATCAACTCGTCTCTCTCGCCTGCGAATCCGTGGCTAGTCATTCCCACCTTCATAGCATAGGAAAGATCTTCCAGTCCGGATCTAATCTAACGGCTATGTGCGGATCGCCTTGCGCTTGGTATTCGTATTCATTGTAAAGCCTTGAGCTACCACCGGATTCCTCTTCCTTTTTTATTGAAACTCCAGCATACGAGGAATGAGATGTTCATAAAGAACGAGCCCAAACTTTTATGTCTTTACTTCAGACCCTCTAAACAGAGTAGAATAAGCCGACCTTGGTTAGGGAAAAACAGTTAGCTAGAAGTCATCTCTTCTTCCCAGTGAAAGCTAAAGGCCCTGGTATAGTAGTAGTGTGTGCTCTCTATTCTGTAGATGCGCTTCTGGGAAGGGCAGCAAGAATGATTAATGTAGATCGATCAATCCCGTCCTGTTCAAGTGATCGCCCCGTGCTTCCCTTTACTCAATGCTCCCGAAGTCCGAAAAGGAGACAGGGGGCAATGAAGTTAAGTTACAGAAATGGTAGTCGTGGACTGGTACCGCAGTACTGCTACTTTGGGTACTCCTTCTTGGTTTCTCTCACTCGGAATACTTATACAAATGCTTTTCTTCTCACTAATGCCACTAATGGGCCAACTCTTTCTATCAGGGACTGCGGGATGGTCCAACATGGACTGATACGGGGTTTCCTTATAACAGGAATCTTACGTTTCCCCTCTGTGTGTTACGAACAAACTTGGACCTTTCACAGGTCTTGGAAGACATCAAGTGTTAAGCGAAGGCCAAAGGAGAGAGTGTGGCGTACGGGCCAAAGAGTACAGGCAACACCCTTAAGGCCCTACCTAATCCCTCTGCGCCAGCTGGGGTAAAGTACTTTGTCTCCTTAATTTGTTGCGAATTCAAAACCGCGGTGATACTTGCAAGCGGTCCTTTTTCTGTGGGGTGGACCTTCCAAATTCTCCTTTTCCAGGGCCTTGCCTTCTTGGCCTACCAAATTGGGATTGAAGCGACCAAGGTGGAGAAAGTGAAATATGTAAATCACCAAGCAGAGAACGAAGCCAACAAGTATCGGCGACAGCAACAGCCCGGGCTTCAGCACTAGACCTAGAAACAGTGGGTTCTTTCTCTCTGGACCAGGCGGCTTCGATTAGCGGAGGGAGAAATGGATATGTTGGGTGAGGGTGAAGATGCGCCGGAAATAGAACCTGGAGCGGATCTGGAACGGGTCCAATTCGATCTGCATCTGGATCTGGCAACTGGCTGATTAAGAGAAACTGCCTCCACCATTGGTGGTTCTTAATCTCGATCCCGTAGGAATGCTCTTGGTCTTGATAAAACCAGATCAGGATCAATTGCTGCTAAAACTCCCTATGCTTCTGCGTCCCATACCCCAACCTCTGCGGGACTGCTCGCTTTGGAGAAGCCCTTTGAAGGAATACCAGAATATGAGGAGATGCCCACCAGGTCGGGCAAAGGCCTACCTATAGTTCTGAAGCTCGACAACGAGCACGAGCAGACGGAACAGGATTGGGAAAGGAATTACGAGATTCCTGACTAAAAGCAGGTTGGAGAATGATTCTCGATCAGATCAGAGAAGTACCGTTGACGTTGACACATCGGTATAGCAGTCCCGGGATTTTTAATTCAAATCGTTGGTTGGACCGTCTACTAAAGGCATTCTTGCAAAAGAGCTAGAAGCGGAACTAGACGTTGTCATGATTCCATTGTGAAAAAAATCTTCCTTTCTCCGGAAGAAGGGCACATTATGCGACACAAACTCGTTAAGTAAGAAGATGGGCCTCCGGTCGTACTCTTGAGAGTGACCTCGGGGATAGAGCAATTCTTGGACTGCTACAAATGTAACTTCCTATTTAGTGTAGTGAAAGAAATTCTTTCTTGTTTCGGGAAGAGAATCAGTAAGACAATCGGGATAGCGGAATGCCTGTCTAAGGGGGTACCGGGAGGATAGGAAAATACTTAATAATAGATAGGCACACTAGAAAGAAAGCCCTGGGTGAAGAGAAGAGTGCGTCTAAGAGGAATGGATTGACCTAGCTTATATCGCATTGAATCTCCTTCTTCTGAATTTCTATTAATTGCATAATTGCAGGACGACCCCTATTTCCTTTCCAGTTTAGCGCTAGCTAGACGTCTTTCTCAACGCAGTCTTCCACATTTCCTACTTTGTTTCATCGATCTACAGAACCCACTGAGCTCATGGACAGAGACAAGGTAGCCCTGCTTCTCTACTCAACGACTTTACGGAACCAACTGAGCTGACTAGCTCTATTTGATCTACTCAACTACGTCGAACCTGTTCTGAAGAACTTTCTTCAATTCTATCGCTCCTTGATCACAGGTCTGTGAGTCAATCCTTTTTCCTGCCTCACCCAACAATTCTATTTCTTTACGTCGGGATTTCATCTCCCCTTCTTCACAACATCAGTTGTACCATCCAAAGCCTCATCTCTTTCCCTCTTTATGGGAGCTAGTTCAATGGCTGCTCGATTGCTTCATCGTAGGAATCTTATACAAAAGCCCTACCGCTTGCATTGGTTAGTAGATCCCCGCATCATCGCTCGGAATCAGAGAAGAAGATAGCAGCCCTTGTCCCTCCGAAGTAGCAGTTGGAAGCTTTAAGTTTGTAGACCCCATCGGTACCAGTGAATGGATTGATTGCCCTACCTCTATCTCTCCTTGGCCTTGGACCTTCCTTTATCAGCGGAAAGAGAAGTCCGAGCTTATTTGCCTAGAATCTCTACACTAGTAGCTGTACAAGGCAGTACAATGCTAGTGAGCAGAACACTTTCACACTGGAGGATTCGATGCGGGTCCCCTCATTTTATATTTATAGGCACTTGGGCTGGGCCTCCTGGTAGACCTTGATAGAGCTTTCTGGGCTTCTAGAGTCTTCCGGCCTTTGTCCCTCACCGGCACATCCAAGATAATACCATATTGGCCCATGAAATCATCCACACTATGAAGTATAAAAGAGAAGAGAAAGGCTATTACTGGGAGAACTTTCTAAGTAGTCAACCTCCCTCTCCTCGGTTCACTTCACTCGCTTGCTTGCTTACTTGCTAGTAGTACAGTTAGAGACAGAAAAGAAAGGAGTTACTGTAGGAGTGACTACTGCAGGCCTTAACCCCTATTTATTCCCGTTCGTGCGGTTAAGAGCTAGTACCGCTAAGACAAGAAAGAGCTACTACTGATTCAACTACTTGCTTACTTTACTGCTGTGAATGAAGTCAAGTACTATACTATACTCTACAGGTAGTATAAACTCTTTTTTACCTTACAATACCCGGAATCAAAGCTGGCAGTAGCCCTTGCTCTCACATCGGAGTGAAAGTCGGTCTTACGAGGGGCTTTAACAGGCTTTAAATCCTTTAAGAATTCATCACCAGTTAACGTTCTTTCGAACATTGCAGGCGGAAGAAATCCAAAACGTCGAGGGCAACCTATTTTTTATATTACACAATTAGTTGTGGATATAGTCAACCTCCTACTAGAGTAGCAGGGCATTGCTTTTAGAACATGATCCAGCAGCTCTTTTTGAGGCATGAGCTACTCCCAAGGCAAAAGGGGAGGATGTTGCCCGTGGGGTTGGGCTTCTTCTGTTGTCACCGATAAGAAGGTAAAGGTCTAACTTGAAGTGAAGATGGTTAGGATTCTGTTCACTTGCTCTACGGGACTCTTAAGTAGGGCCCTCCTTATGATCACCTTCTATTGGTACTTCTTTGCAGATCTGATAGAGTTAACCGCTCTTTCTGTCCCCCTCTTCTTTCCATTTCTTGCTTTTTAAAAGATGGTCTTCTGTTCTTGCTGCCTTAGAAGCTGATCTACCTGAGCGGAGAGTCCAGATTCCGTTCTATAGGCCCATCCCTTATTCCCTAAGAGTCTCCCAGACTATCTCCCAGAGTACAAGGAATATGCCCAAGCCTGGATCACTAGGACGATGTCGGAAGAGCAGCTGCCGAATCGGATTGATGAGTCAAGTCTACTTTCATTCCCAATATCTCTTAACCGATTGCTATTAATGGAAGTGACTCAAGTTGGCTTCTTTTTTTGCTTCTGTTGAAGTTGCTGGTGTCTATGCTCATTTGGACTGGAAGGGGGGTTGGTCTGTTTACTCAACCGAAAGAGAATAGGGAGATAGGGTCACAAACGGAATCTGGAGAAAGCTCAATACCAGGGGCGGGTTATGTGGTAATGGCATATCCCGGGGTAAACCAAAGCTAAGGAGATGACTCTAGTTTCAGAGTCTACCTTCTATTACCGCTAGGCAATCCAAGGGGATATCCTCCTACCATTCTTTCAAGGAGAGAGGCGAGACTAACAGGTTTTGAACACGGGGATCAGCCCGGAGCGAGAGGAGAACAAGTCTTAAGGATCGGAGCGACTGAAAGGATTGTCAATTCAGCTCAGTCTGAAGAGCGAGGGGAATGCCCGAAGGGCATATCATGAAAATAGTCGTTTCGGATGTACCAGATCGATCGATCAGAGAAGTGAAGAAGTGACGGCGGAAGTGAAGTAATATCCTTCTTAAATGGTTTAGTTTAAGATGTTCTCTGCCTTGCTGCTGAGTTTGTACAGAAGGGAGTCTAATCATGGAGCTCTAGCCGACGGGGTCTTTGCTTGCTTTCAACAAAGGCAAAAGCGCTTATTTCCCTCTGCTTAATCGAGTCGTCTTGTATATTGATCATCAGGCATTGAAGTTCTTGAACAGTCAGAAGCACATGAAGAACATGCACGCTAGGTCTTTCCTACCGAAGTTTCCATTTGCTATTCGTCAACAATCAGGCGAGCTTCATCGAGTTGCTGATACATTGAGCCGTAGACTGACTTGTGACTATGAGCCAGGAAGTAGTGGGCTTTTAATGCTTGAAGGAGTTGTATGCTGAAGACGAAGACTTCGTAGGGTTCCATAAATAGGAGGGAGTCACTTCTTTAATAGCTGTGGCTTGAGAGCTTTTTCATCATACTATACCGAGGTTTGAGGGATTTATCGATATGATATTAAGATCAAAGGGTGGGTTGAATTGTAACCACCACATGAGCATGAAAATGAGTTTATTCGCTCCGGAAGTTCGATCAACGAATGGAAGAAAAGGAGCAGATGCAAATGGATTGGTCGTACCCTTACCCTTGCGGGCCTAAATTCTATTAGGATTTCTTACTAAATATCAAGAAAGGCACTTCCCTCACTTCGAGCAGTCTACGTGTCTCCTTCAATGATTCCGTACCGACTGTCTATTATGCCAATCCGTTTCCCAACGTACTTCGTTATAACCACCTAGCTCGGATTTTCTTGTTTGCTTCGTTCTTCCTCTTTCACAAGAGTGCCCGGCGAGAGACTATTAGCTGTTGTTCGTAGGGTAGTTCAGTTGCTTATGGGATATCTTAAATAAAAGACTTATCGGCCGGGTAACGGCGGCTACTGCCTCGTGCCAATAGGAATGCTGCCCTTCGCACTAAACCAATAGAAGAGTAAGAGTTGAGCAGCTTCTCGTATCAATAGAGGTACGACTAGAAAACCTTTCCATTCTTATGGATAGAGGTAGGATTCTGGCTATTTAATAGAAGAAGCCCCAGCTTTTAGTTAGTTAAAAGAGGTGTACGGGACGATACAACCAACCAGCAGGGCTGGGCCGGCCGGTGTCCCCTTTATGGCATGTATATGTACGTGGGTTGGAACCCTTACTCGAACTCTTACTCTTAGTAGGTAGCCGCATCCTCTCTTAGATCCGATCGGGCATTCCACTTGTACCAAGGAATGAAGGAAGGGGGGATCAGGATCTGCCGTTGCTATTTTATTTCAGAAGAGGAATCCCTTGGATATGAGACAACCGAGTGGTGACTTATGCCAGCAACAAGTGAAGGAGGCGTAGCAGTTCCTGTTTCTGCCAAAACTACGGCCTAAGCTTCCAGAGAGGAGTGGCTATGCGCCTAAGGAGTCTTTGGTATCATCACTCAGTCCCATATCTTGCTAATGAACCCACGAACAAATAACCAAATTCGAAATAGGGATATCAGCGAATGCTCGACCATAGGGAGAGGGGCGATTCCGGGGGTTGGTCTAAAACATATAAGTATGAAAAAAGCTCATCTATAGGCGAGACACAGGCAAGGAGCGAAAGAACCAACAAGTGGGATTGATTAATACCGCTCGGGTCCCATACCGATGGTTCTCCTTCGCATCACCAGCATGTATTTTACCCAATTCTTCAAGTCTCCTCCCAGGCTATAAGAAGGAAAGAAGATACTTAAGGGTAGGGAATCTGGTTTGTCGAAGATCATGCTATTTCTCTATTTAATTTCCTTGATCATGTGAAGGATACACATCTCTTTTTTCTGTCCCCGTAGTTCTCTACTTTTAAAGAAGCATTAAATTCCTCACTTGAAAGACAGATCCGGCTAGAGATCTAGTCAATTATCGAATTTCCGAGCACTTGTCCTTCCCGATGAAAGGGACCTACCTCACTCGAGAGTCTACCTTGACCTTGTATTTGCGTGAGGTTGACGTCTTTTGAGTCGGTTCTTCAGCCGGACTAAACTCGTCATAATACCTTGCATCTGCTAGATACGCCTCGGCGACTGTGTACGGGCGCGTATCAGCCGCTATACGCTTCTGCACGCCATTGTGAAAGTACTTAAAGATTGATGAAGGGTGGACGGAACCACTGGAGACTTATGCAACCAAGGACATCCGAGAAGAAGGTTGTAGGTCGTCACCGCATCGAGAACCTGGCAGTATACTTTAGTGACTAATTCACCGATCTCGAGGACCATCGATATTGCCCCCAGTGCGGGCTGTCCATCCTGGTTAAACCCTTGGATCATCAGCCCACTGGACTCGAGATGAGCAATGCCATAACCTGCGCTTCTTGAGACTTTTAAGCGGCATCAGGTTAACTGTCGAGCCACAAAAGAGCATGATGCGATTGATTCGCATGTCCTTTATGTATCCAGTCACCAACAAAGGACGATTGTGCTCTTTGTCACCTAACATGAGATCTTCATCAGTGAAGGTTATAGTAGCCATGCAGCGGAAGATTCCTCAGCCTGAACAGTCTCGACTGGTGGTTCTTCCTCTTGCTCACTTCGTACCTCTGCAAGATATACATCTCGTGTGTCATCATCAAGCAGGGCATGGACGAGAGCCTGCCGATAGGACCGAGACAGCTGGAGAGCATCGAAGATGCTAAGCTTAGCAGGAATCCTTTTCAGGTGTGCTAAGATGTCATACGCCACGGGAGGAACTCCTGGATCAGATTCGGTAACCTGAATAGGCTTCTTTCCCTTGTCGGGTTTAGCAACTGGTGGAAGTGCCGCCGAGCTTTGTGCGGCCTTATCAGCTTCCGATTGCGTAGGATGAGAAGCGGTTCCAGCTGGAGCTTTTCCCGAGCTTGCCCCCTTTTTCTTGGAGAGCTGCTTGCCTGATCTGAGCTCAACTGGCGCAACTTCTGCATGTGGACCTTGACTGGCTGATTCAGCATCGTCTGAGTCATCATCTTTTGATCGATCATCGGGCTGTCCCGATTAGGCATGACAGGAAACTCTTCCGATTCTCCTTTTCTTTTGCTGTTCACGCTCGAACTTCAAGAGTCACTCACGGAATGTCTTCGGTGCCGGTTCCATCGGGCGATGATCACACATGGTCGCGATGCATCCTTGGACCAGCAAGCAAGGGCTTCAAAGCCTTAGCGCGCTCATCCGTTTTTCAGCCTGGGTCCCAGAGACCTGCCGAAGTTTCTGCGGAGTTTCCCTAGGTGGGGTTCCTCTCTGCAGCACTCGGTCACATATCTCAACAGATGTGACACGGGGGACCCATCTCCATTATAATGGGTAAATCCTTGGCGACGTCGTTCTCTTTGACGCTCTCTCCTTCTTCGAGCTCGCTTCTTGGCGGCTGATTCCTGCTTGCAGGACCCTTCTCCGACACCGATGTGGTAGCAAGTTACCACACCGCCCTCAGGAAAGGGCTCGGCTCTTTCTTCAAGTACTGGGGTGCCCCCTCCCCTGGCTCTGCTGCTGGCTGATTACCCCTTAACAACTCCTCATCCTTGGCCAGGGAGGCTGGCGGAAGCTTTGGGGCCTGCCCCCAGCCATATAGTTCTGGGCACTCTTTGTGCCTCTGCCGCGATGCCCCCAGCGTTGGAAGCATCATCCTTTTGTAGAATGGTCGAAGCCTCTCCCCCTGAAGATAGTCTCCCATAATGAACGGTTGGTTGGTACCTCGAGGACCACCGAAAAAACCTTTGAGGGTATGGGAATATCTTCCGGAGCTCCTTCTTCTTTTGCAATTCTTTCTTATGCCTTCGACTGCGACGCCTGCGCAACTGTCTAGGCATCTCAGGTATTTCTTTTGGACAAACGAAGTCCCATGCATCATCAGCTGGCTGAGCTTCTTTTCGATCCAGTTCAGGCGCCTTGCTTTGCCCCAAAGCTGGGCCTTGCCCCCAGGCTAGCTCTTCTGCCACAGAGACGTTGTTCGACGATGCGTTGTGGGATGTTTTCGTTCGTATTATCCCCTTTTCCATGCATCTGAAAAGAATTTTCTTCAGGGTCTCCCCTGTTGGATGGTTGACTCCTCGGTGGTAATGGCAATACCTCGGGTCATTCACTCTATCGACTTCGTTCGGAATCTCGGCGGCGGAAGCTCTATCGCCGATCGCTCAAGCAACTGCAGTAGGATAGGATAAACCTCCTCATTCTTGAAAGGATAGTTCGGCTCTGGCTCCTCGGTCTTTCGCGACGATTTGCCTCCTTCTTTCACTTCGGTGACATTCGCCGAATTCCCACCTTTATCCTTCTTTTGTGGCTTGGCGCTGACATCTTTCTGTTTCATCCTCTCATCCCTCTGCGCAAGGATGCGTTCCTTCTTGCACGCTTCGTTTGCCAGCAGCCTAAGGAGGTTATCTGCTCGCTTACGAGCAGAGAAATGTCATCTCTTATCCCGTTCCGGCAGAGTTGGACTTGTTCTTCTTCCGATATATGCGCTCGGCATTTGTTCGCCTCTGATCGCCATCTCTCAATAAAAGCATCCACAGTCTCGTTGGGCTTCTGTCTCATGTTGGACAGATCGGCGAGGGTAACATCTCTCCTAGTGACGAAAAATCGGGCAATAAAGAATTTCTGCATCTCCTCCCAAGTCTTAACCGAGCCTGCTGGCAAAGTAAGATACCACTGGAAGGCGTCACCCGTAAGAGACGACCCGAACAAGCGCAAACAGAAGTTCGGGTTGTGTATTAGGTTGCCGATTGTCAAAGAGAATTGAACTAGGTGCTCCTGTGGATTCCCCTTACCATTAAACCGCTCAAAATTGGGCATCTTAAATCCCTTTGGGAAGTCCTCTGCCTCAATCTCAAATTCCATTTCAATCTCAGCCCTAGCTGATGCTTATTACCTTCTCTTCTCTATAAGGTATAGTCCTTCTTCGAAGTCCCTTACCCTGATTAGGGTGTTTCTCCTTAACTAGTATCTTTTCTTAAAGGCGATAGTAGCATCCTTGAGGCACCCCGAAGGCGCTAAGAGACGTGTTGAGAGACCTGAGAGAACACCGAAGGAAGGCCCCCCGCTTCGCTTCAGGGGGCCACTTGAAGTATAGGAAAACACGCTTTTTAGACCCTTCAAAACACAGACACTAATGGGAACCATTCGAGCCGACGAAATTAGTAATATTATCCGTGAACGTATTGAACAATATAATAGAGAAGTCACGATTGGGAATGTAAAGAAAAGGCTTGAAAGCAATGGCTTTCCTTGTAGCGCTTTAGACTACAGTTCAGGAGGAGGGAGCAAGAGCGCATTCTTCCTTTATTGATTCCTGTCCTTCTCTCAGGGCATTCTCTGCATCAACAGCCTTTAGCTGCCTTGCCATATTCTTTCCCTTCAAAGAGCTCCTTATGTGCATCTCTGCCTGACAGCAAGCATTCCATCTTACAGTAATCCCTTCCTTCTTCTACTTGAAAAAATCCTCCCTTTGACCCTATTGACCGGATTTATTTGTCCACTTCGACTTCTCTCTTTCCTGTCGACTTCTTCGACTATGGATTTCGAGGTACTAGAGTCCGACTTCCCTGTGTTAAGCATATAGCCATTCCTTTCCTAAAGTGTGTTTTCTTCATCGCCGGAGGCCCTGCTGAAAAACGTATGATTTGATCCACTCCGAGGGAAAGTCTTTGTTGCGATGTGCCTTGAAAAACAAACTCAAATACATAATATGATGAGAGAAAAGATGTTACTTCTACAATCCTGGCGAAGCATGGGCTAGGATGGCAATAGAGTTGGTTGGCTTCAGAGAAAGGGGCGCTCCTAGGATTTGCGCGGGGTTCCTCTTGACCTGAGACTGGTCTTTCTCTTTCCTTTCCCCGACCCGACTCAAGCCCCGAGGCAAAGCATTGAAGCGATTCCGAACTTTGTCCTGTCCCCGACAATCAGTCAATTCTTCTCTTATTGGATAAAAAGAAAGCTGGAAGGACTTCCGCCTCAGTGATCCCGATCCTGCTTTGAGCCGGCGGTCCCTCTTCTTTTTCCGGTCAGGCTTCCTTGATTTGGAGCCGGGGCACGTGCTGCGCCTTGCGCGCCAAAACTTTTGCAATACCGCGCGCAAGGGCGGTGGGTGGGTGTGAGAAGAGAGTGACAAGGGACACTTCGCGTGGCGATCCGCAGAACAGAGAAAGAAGGAACAACCCCCGGGCCGCGTGAAGGGATGTGGCTATTCTTCCTTTAGGCATTTAGCGCTGAGCGACATCAGAGGAGTCGGGGCTCCTAGTATGCGTATTCCAGATAAGCTATACGAATGAGTTGACAATGTCCGCAGTGGTTATCTGGATGCTTATGGTATGTCATTTCAGAGCTACCCAGACGAGTATTTTGATGCCGTGTTTCTTCCTCCGGTTGATGAGACTCTTCGTCCGTACTTCTGCTCAGTGGAGACTGCTCGACAGAGAGCAGCTCTTGATGATTCTTATTGTGTTGAAAGGGAAGAAAAGCCGATGTCGAGGGTCCACTAGTAGGACTGATGCATTTTTGATATGGGCCTGGCGTATTGCCAAGGCGCACAAGGAGGTATTATTGCAGGCCGGCATTTACGGAGCCATTATTGCTACTAGTCAGGCTACTGCGTTGAGCATGGGTATTGTCTTGGCCTTTGTTCAGTTCTGGTCGCCAGCTACCAACACGTTTCACCTTCCTTGCGGCGAGATGAGCCCCTCTTTATGGGATTTGAGGGTTTTATGTGGCTTACCCATTCAGGGCCTTCCTTTTGACGAGCATTATCCTTCTAATGTCGTCATAGAGTCAGACGCCTTGATGTCTCGTATTTTCCACATCTGGAGCCAGATCGAGATTCCTTTGAATTGAACACGAAGTACTCCTTTACTGGCAGGACCCATTTCTTTAGTGGAGCCCCTTCCTCTGACAGGGGGGTGCAGTCGTCTTCTTCGCAGGAGGAGAAGCTTTTCCTTTCTGAGGAATTATTACAGAGTCTTACTCCGGAGGTGGTGCTCTTTTTGATTTTATGGCTTTCGCAGGTAGCTTTTCCTTCATCGCGGATACAGAACGCCGTTCGATACTCCCAGGTTTACCCCGCTTGCCAACTCGCACGAGGTCAGAGACTATCGCTTGCTCCTCGGGTTTTATGTGACATTTACAGGGGACTAGGCGAACTACTTTCTAGCCCCACAGGTCCTGCAGGGACAGCTTCTCATTTTCCGATTCATTTCCTGGTCGGATGGATTGGTCTTTATTTTCCTTGGACTTTTTGACTTGAGAGGCCTGCTGAGCTGGCTCCTGGCGACATCCTCCTCCGCCGTTATGGCGGCTGTCAGATGGCGAATTTCTCCTTCACGGACGTGACAGAGCGATGACTCCAATTGCATTACTTCTCATTGGGTATGTATCGCTTACCACCGACTCTATCTGAGGCAGACATAGAGACATCCAGGATTGATTCACCCAACGAGAGACGGATTTCCTTCTGTCGCTCCAATGTTGTTTGCTCCCATGTAGAGAAGGGGCGGGGTTCTGGTTCGAACCCTACTTTCCTCCCTCATCGTTTTGCCCGGCAGTTTGGGTTTGATCAGGGCCATTCCTTTCTTTTATCTCCAAGGAGGCTAGAGATACTGGCATGGGTCCGATATGGTGGCTTTCGCTATGGTCGCGCTTTCAGCACCCTCCACGACCGCAGCCCTTCTTCCTTCAAGATTTCACTACTTCCAGGCATGATTCCAGTACTGTAAGGCTATAGTGCATGGTTCCAATGGTAACGAGGGGCAAGGAGAAGATTGGGAGGATCTCTGCCTTGCAGCTAATGAAAGGAACGAAGGATGGCATAAGGCTTCGGGATGAGGCAAGAGGTCGACGAGGGCGTCGACGGAATGGGTGGGGGAGATTGTCACTACGTGATCGAGTTCCACCCCATCCATCGAGTTCAACCTCTAGGGAGGCTAAGTGCAGGGAATTATATACATTTCTCTAGAAGACTCAAGACTTGTCTAGGTTTGTGAAGACTAGTGTAGAGTTCTCTAGAAACTTAGGGGAAAAAATCTTGTCAAAATATCTTGTAGCTAGAAATATCTAGCAAGCGTAGATAGTTCTAGAGAGTTTCTAGAGTCATCTTGGCCGTTGGATGTGCGCTATGTGGCACGATCTCGGCCTTACATGTGTCCTAGTCTAGACTTTTCTAAGGAGGTGGAGTGCCTATATATAGGGATGGGTTCTCTCATTTGTAACAAACCAAGTTTGGAGAGCAATAGAGAGTTCAAGAGCAAGGTGTTCTTGAAAGGTTTCTCTAGCAGTGGTGTGTTCTCTCCCATTCTCTTGGTGTGTTGTGTGCTTTGCACAAGGGTTGTGCACTTTGGGAAGGCTGACTTGCTTCCGACGGGACTGTGAAGCAAGTGCCGCACGGCTTAGTAGTGTGGGGAAACTCTAAGCCCGTGACAAAGTGGTATCAGAGCAGCCCCGGGGGCACTAGCGTGTGGGTCGGGGACACTGCAGCGTGGTACTCCACTGGGCCGCCTGGGCCCCACAAGGGGGGTGTGGGCCCCCCTGGCGGGGGCGCCAGGGATTGGGCGGGGGAGCGTGTCACGGAGGCCCATGTCACGCCTCCGTGACACCCAGCTGTCTTGTTGTTGACAAATTTCCTCCTGACGCCTCAGGACCTGTGCTTTTGCATACTTTCTTCATCCCTTCATCCTTCGATAAAAAGGATAAAGCCTTTCATGATGCAAATAATCTTCCAGAATAAACGGCTGAATCCGTGAAGACCGGAGCACGATTCTCACGGAATAAGGTATGACTTTGTCAATGAATTCCTGTTGTTTCTTCTGAATTTCTTCTCTGCTAGTACTGTTTCGCTTTTTCCGGGAAGGCTCGAACTCATCAGGAATTTCTTTTGGGCACACCAGATCCCACGAGTCATCATCTTCACAAGGAGACTTGGCTTTCTGGAACTTCAAATCTCCATTACATTGGTGCCACTTTTCTTCCATCTTAACAGTGACTTCGTTTGAAGATGCCTTTTCAGAGTCCCTCAAGCGAACAACCCCTTTCTCGATATACTTTTGTATAAGATTATTCAAAGAATAACATCTTACAGTAGGATGGTGAATTCCTTGATGATAATGACAGTATTTAGGATCATCGACTTTCCCTACTTCATCTGGTGACTGAGGCTTAGGCAAGTCGATATGTCCTTTAGCTAGTAGCATTTGAAGGATGGGAAGTATTTCATCATCTCCAAAACTGTATTCTCTTCGGCGGAACTGACCTCGGTTTCTGCCCCCAGCCTGATTAGGTTGGGTCCCTGAATCCGATTCGCAAGTATCTTTCTTCACTTCGGTGGTATTCGCCGAGGTGCCACCTTTCTCCTTTTTCTGTGGCTTAGTGATTGTTTATTTCAGCTGGGCCTTTTCAGCTTTCGCTGCTTAGAGGCGTTCTTTGGAATAAGCTTCTGTAGCTAGCAACTGAAAAGTGACAATTTGCTCGCAACACAACAAATTTTGATCCTCCTTGATGCCATTTCGGCAAATTCTAACCTTAAATCCTCGGTGAAATGCGTTCGGCACTTATTAGCTTCTTGCCGCCATCTTTGTATAAAGTTTAACACCAATTCATTTATGGATTCGAACCTACATCTCTGGGAAAGATCAAAAGAGAGACCCAGCCCAGCGAATTACCTTTTATTCAGATCGTGCGTGACTTTTTTTGACTAGGTTCCTGTTCCCTTCCCTAACCCTATTTAGTAAGGTAAGGTAAGGTAAGGTACTCCTCGGTCGGGATAACGCTCCTGACTGGGCGAGGAGAAAAAGAAAACAAAAAGACAGCAAAGAAGCTGACCAGAAGGAGATGGAGTAATAAGACGAAGAAGAGATAGATCACTGAACACAGAAGAGAGAGAAGAGCTTTCACAATCCCCCCAAGCTCAAAACCTTAAGCCAAGAGGAGATAACGATTAACAAAAGATTTTCTCGATGCGCACTAGGAAGAGAAAGTTCTTTTATCAACAGAATTTGATAAGTAAGAAAGCAGTCTACTCATACAAAGAAATAAGGATAAGAATGAATGTCACGTACGGTGCTGCTACAATCTCAAGTTTCACAGTAAGCTGAAGGAAAGTACAGCGGCAGGTTCTTGCAACCTTTGCTTTAGCGGGAGTGCTTGAATGAGAGTGACTGTGTTCACTATGGAATAACAACACTATAAGAGGAGAGATCTTTGAACATTAGATTTTTCTTTCTCGATGCTTTGAATACGAATTAGGTAATAGAAGATAAAGATAGAATACTCTACTCTATTAAGTCTCCAAATTGAAACATCCGATATACTACATATTCATCATCATAAATATATAAGTACGTCAGCCTTGTACTTTTATTCAGTTCGAGTTTGTTTGCCGAGAGGGGTTATCAGTTGTTGAATCAAAACTTTCGTCGTCTTGGCCCTCCGTTTTAGATAACTCTGCCTTCCTTGTCGGGGGCTATAGCTTCGAGTTTGCACTCGGGCGGGGATACTGCCTATCCAAGACCAGGTCTTTCATGGGCCTCGTACCGTTACGCGGGTCATTCTTGAACAGTATACTACTATTCTCTTGACTCGACAAGCGAAACATCAAATGAAAGATTCTAGGTAAGGCAGACTGGCCCTGGAAAGAAAGCCTTCCCGTTCCAAGGAAAACTGTACAAACCTATATACGAATACGAAATGGATTTTCATGCCCGCTTGCTCTAATCCGTCAGCAGATGAACCCGGTTGGTACACCTTCCAAAACTGACGCTGAGACTTCTTCTACGGGCGGCAGCTCTAATAATGGAATTAGAGGAAAGCAGAGCGCTAGGTTCGAGGAAGCCTGTCCCCGCCGAAACTCCCTGGCCTGGCTAGTGTCTTTCCTTCTGGCCTCCTGTTCTGGAGGACTCGCATATCGGTTTCTACGGAACCCCAAACGAAAGGACCGCTTCGCTAGTTCAGGTTTCATAAGTTTCCTTTGGTTAGTATACTCCATCTATTTACACACTTCTAGAGAGAGAATACTTTTTCCTGATATCAACAATTTGCTTTTTTCCCTGAGACCAGAAGCGTTGGTGAAGTCGTCAAGTAGATCGAAGAGGCCTTGAGCGGAATGCGAACTTGCTTCCGTGATTAGCATGAGATCGTCAAGGTGAGTAACCGGGTTGGTTTGCTTCCCGAGGCTTATCCGGAGAAGAAAACGCTTCCTCATACCTTTCGTTTCACTTTCTACTTTAATGAATAGGTTTGTGGTACGGTACTCCTCCCATGTTACACTGCCTTTCTTTCTAAAGGCCTGGTACATGTACCTTTTCAAAAAAAAACCTATTCTCGACCCTCCTTCCTACCCCACCCACCGTCAGCCTCTGCTTCTTCAGATGCCCTATCTTCTCTACTGCTTTAACCTATCCCACCCGACACCCAACAGATGAAGAGAACGAGCCATACCAGACCTAACGAAGAATGTCCCACACAGACTACTCGATGAAGCTTTCTTTCTCGTATCACAGGCAGCTGACAGAGAGATGTTTGACTGAGATGGATGCAGCACTGGAAACTTCTAGTTCCTTGTGTCAGTCAAGCGAAGCGGGCGGCTAGAAGAAAAGGGATATTGGATTGAATCAAGGCTAGCGCGCCATAGTATAAGTCTGCTGCATCGAATGCTAGGCTAGTGTTGTGAAAGCTTCATCCAAACTATTAGCACAGACATGTGATGTGCCATGATAACGAAATGAGTCCCACGAACATCCTAGACCAGTGCTTTTGTAGCAGCGAAAGTAGGATCAGAATGCCGAATTAGATAATAGAGTCATGGAATCGTCTGCTTTAGGAAGAGGAGCGAGGATATTTACTTAGGTTTGGCTTTTGACAGGCTTAAGATGGCGGTACCCTCTAAATAGGTATTTTACGTCTTTGAGCGCGCATGGATCCTTTGATTAGGCCCCGATAAGGATCTCTCTCTCTTGGGTAATCTAGTAGTGCTATCTCTCCGATTTTTTCTTCTAGTTCACCATCAGAATTAATGTTGATCTCCGGATCGTCCTCATCACTATAAACTACCAAGCGGTCGTATTTTCTTAAAAGAACCGCATAGTACTCTGTCGGTTCGTCCGCATTTTCTTTCTCCGCATCTTGTGAATCGGTATTCAAATTGTATGACCATCGAGGAACTATTCTACGGATTCTTCGTCTCCCAATGATCTTAGACCTCCTTAGATCTGATCTAAGATATTGATCAATATCAGATAGTAATATCTTGTGTAGAACTTTCACAGTTATACTAGCATCTTCATCTCTTGTATTAATAAGTTCTGGGAAACTAATAACAAAGAGACGGTTAATCCTATTGATCCACGACTTTGTTGTGTAAATTCCGGGTGAATCTACTATTCCTCTTAGTTTTTTCCGATATGGTCCGCTCAAAAAAGGATCATATGCTTGTAGCAAGTCATTTTTCTTATTCTTTTTATTGTACAATCTGGTCTTTTTTTTTTCGAGCACATCCAAAGCAGGGGCTCCCTTGCCTAGAGCTTTTATTCGATTTATGAATTAAGTTGCGCCTTTTTTTCTGTTGATATAAACCAAAGAACGATAGAGACCCGGCGGTTTTTTT
>JAYJMB010046456.1:0-17461 GCA_036873735.1 Pouteria campechiana
GGGGGGGAGGGGGGGGAGGGGTGAATTGAGCTTTTAAAACTTTTGACCTAAATCAGATGATTATGGTGCTACAAAAATAAATAAAATAGATTGCACAATAAACAGCATAAGATTTTTATAGTGGTTCGGCCCTTCCTAGGTTCCTACTCAACTTCTCTAAGTCAGTCTTCTCTACTGAGCTCAGGTTCTACTAATACCTTGATCAACCTGATCAAATACATGTTGGTTTTACAACAAGCTCATCAACTAACTTACTGATTTTCCAAGCTAACCAGAAATTTTTACAACCTATTGGTTTTTCAAAGCTCACCAACTAACTTATGGGTTTTCCAAGCTAACCAGAAATTTTTATAATCTGTTGCTTTTTCAAAGCTCACCAATAAACTTACACCTTTTCAGCAAGTTCCTTACTTACTTATCTCTATACATAAACACTAAGCACTTTACTTGTATTACCAAACACTAAAATAAAGTGTGCAGATTAATGCCTCTTATTTAGGCAGATTTGTATATAAATTCAGAATTCTAAGTGAAAGATTAAACAGTAAGAGCAAAAGATTCAAACTCCTTGATCGAGTAAAGATTTGAACTTTGATAGCTCTGGCTGAGTTATATCCATTTGAGATGAACTTTTGGAGGAAGATTTTGAATGCTCTTCATGTAATCAGCAAAGTTCAAAAAATATTCAATCGGGTTATTTTCTTTTACTTCTGAATATTTCTTTTATAGGCTGAGAGAGATTTTTCCGTTTTTGATCTTAGCAGACATTCAAACGTTCAAAAACCTTTTTCTTTACCTTATCTTTTTTCTGACGTCTGACTTTGCTGCCTTCTGGTATCAGTCTGCTACTTCTATCGCTGAAACGTTCACTTTGCGTGTCAAGTGTTCAGAAGAGATGAGTAAATGGTTGGTGTCTTGACTAATTTTGAATAATCTGACTTGTTTTCTTTAGATTTTCCAAAGTGATAATTATCCTTCTTTGTTGCGTTAGTCACTTATTGAGAGAAATTTAGATTTTCTCGAACTTATATTACCTTCAAAAAAGTAATATAAAGCCTTCTACAAATATTTTCAAAGCTTGATTAACATCTTCGAAGCATTATTTAACATCTCTAAAGCATGGTTAACTTCTCTGAAGATTATCTAAATCTTTTATATACCTTGGCTTTAAGTTCTCTGAAGCATGTTGGCTTACTTTGAAGCATTGCTGATTGTTTTTGAAACCTGTCTAGTTATTTCCGTAGTTTCTTGTAACTTGACTGAAACATTTATAACTTCTCCGAAGCTTTTCAACTTTCTGCGAAGCATGCTGCAACTTGTTTAAAGCTTCTTTGTGCTTTTTCTGAAGCATTCTTGATAATTCTAAAGCTTTCTTGATTATTTCCTAAAGGCGCTGTGACTTGTTTGAAGCAATCTTGATTATCTCCGAAGCATACTATAAGATCTCTGAAGCTTTGAAAAAGACTCCGAAGTATGCTTTAATATTTTTTGAAGATTGGTTGTGATGATTTTTTATGCTTACTGTTTTTACTCACAGAATTATCCGAAGCTTGCTAATTATCTCTGAAGTTTCTCTACATTCTTTCCGAAGTGAACTGCAGCCACTCCAAAGTTGCATTGTGCCTTATACAAAGCTCGTTGAGAATCTCCAAACTATATCATGTTGGTTTTCCAAAGCCTCAATCATTTTCTCCAAAGTGTTCCAAGTATCTCTAAGACTAAGCTAATAGATCTCCGAACATACATTGAGAAATTTTTGAAACAATCCAATCTTTTCCAAAGTACATTAAAGTGATTCCAAAGTTGTTTCTTTTGACTCCAAAGCATGTCTTTAACACTTCAAAAATTTTATTTTCTTAAATTAAGTATTTGGGAAATTTATATACTTAATTTTGAAAGAGCATTTACTTCATATCTTCCTTTCGTCATTATAAAAATTATTCTCAAGTTGAATGATTTAAACTTTTGCAACATTCTTGAAAATAAGATGTTAATACTTTAATATTTCACTCATGCTTTTGCTCATCATCAAAACATATTTGGCTAAGAATGTTCATCTTCAAAATTAAGCCAGATAACATGGATCAACAAGAAGATCCCTTTGTGGTATGTTTAATTTGAAGATTGGTGTAATGTGAGCTTGATTGATTATATAGAAATAACATGGAATTCTTTATTTAATGTTAATTGATAAACATATATTTGTTTATGCTTAGTTATACTGATGGATATGGATTATTTGATATAAAATGTGCTAATGGTGGATTAATTATAGTTTAATACATTTATCTACTTACTGAGTTGTTAGAACTTATGCCTTCTTATTTAATTTTTTTAGTTGACAGGCCAGATGAAACTTCATAACCAAGGTTGAAGAGCCAATATTGAAGACCATATTGTTATAATAGAATAATTTGTATTGAAAATATATATGTCATTATATATTTATATTTAAAGATCTTAAGTGATGTATAATTATATTAAGTTATCCCTAATGTATATTGTAATGGAGTGACATGTCATAATAGTAGAAAAATGTGCATATTATGTATTTTGGAATAAGTTAGGTTATTGCTATCATGACTCTACCTAGATCTTTGGTGGTGGGTGTATATGTTTAGAATTTATATTGTTGCTTTATTATATTTAATAAATAATTATACAAGTTAAACTCAAATAAATTAGAGGATATTTTGTCCTTTTTTTGAAGAAAATAGTTGAGTTCCAAAATGGAGCTCTAGCACCCCACTCTAAAGGTGGGCAATTTGAGATGAAATATAGCGTAAAATGATAACTCGTGCCTCGGAAGGCGGAGCATGACATAGACCCAGCGATAAAGAGACATAATGTAGAACCAACTATTTAGGACCAATTGCCCCAAAAAAATGTTATAACCATGGAGGAAGGCGAAAATAAAATGAGTTTGATCAAAACAAAACCCTGCCCTAAGAGAACCTAAAGAAATAGGGATGAGACCTTCTCAGGGATGCTAAGGAAGAGTAGATGACTCTGGAAACACCCAACTCATCCCCCCAGGCAATGAGTAGATCGGAATGCTTCTACAATACTATCAGAAAGGCGCGAATGAGATCTCACAACAACCATTTAAACAAGGAAGAGAAGTTGAGAATATAGAAAGAAAATCCAAAGAAAAGGCGGTACCAAAGAAGAAGAAGAAGCAGCTCAAGCAAAGAAAGAAGAAAAAGAGTGAGGAAATGATTTTCCATCTCCCCATTGGTGCATTAAAGACACCTCTCCACCAAAATCATTTAGGGTTTTGTGAAAATGGGAGAATTGTCAGCTTGAAACTTTGTGAAAACTAAAAATTGACTATTTTTTAGTCCCATTGCATTTAAACCCTGTACATGTGGGTGAATAGGAGCATCAAGGAGTTGCACCTATACAGATAAAACAACCGTAAAATAATCATTGACAAAATTTAAAAAAGAAAAAAAGCCTGAAAAAAGGCACCCGAGATAAAGGTACACGGATCTGCCAGAGTGTTCTAAATTTGCGGAATTGGTTGCAACACATCTACTAGAGCGTTCTAAATCTGTAAAACAAGTGGCAAGATATCCACTAGAGCAATCCAATCAATGGAACCGATTGCAAGACAAGTAAGCATTGCAGGAACGCACATGGACATTGGAATGGAACTGTGTTAAAGTGTCATTCATAGAAGAGCATGCACTGAAGATCAAGCAACTAAGATGGCGGGTTTCACCAACATCTCCTTAGGGGGAACTGATGCTAGGGAACTCTAACACCGACACTCAATTATCCAAGTCGCATCAAGCCACATAGGATGCCGGTATAGGTGGAACACCAATTACGCTGCTCCTATGCAATCCTGAAATCACAGGACTGTGGATACTCATTTCCTTAAAGTCCTTCTCCTAGAATAACTCAACAATCCTTCTTACGTATATGTTACGTATATATCCCGGTTATGAACCCATGCTCAATTATAAATATCCTTAAAGATGTACCTCCAAAACACACGCTCTTACTACTATTTCATTCTCTTTAAAAGAGTCTCGTTTACTAATTTGAGCTCGGAGTGTTCACGCTGGGAATACCCTCGATATCCTCTGACCTTTGTTATAGTCTTGCAAGATTCTATGAGGGATCTTTTCAAGAGCCATATCAGCATTCCGTTTGGGAATGACCCAAACAATAATAATAGCATATAGATTTATGTGACAATTTTCAAATTTAGGAAAAAACTGCAGGTAAAGAATGAGAAAATACGCTATTCAAAGACAAGTATAATCAAAGGAAGAGAGATGGGTTAACAGCTAAATTGATTCTGCACACTGTCCTAGCAAAATATATTACATATATAGTTCCGTACTACAGGATGAAGCCCCCGCACCCCTAATGAGAATAATGTCAGGGTAAATCCCTTTGTCCACCATACATCTCTATGAAAAATCCATATTTGTTGCGCTATGGAGAATAATGCCAGGGTAGATCCCCCTCCCCCCATCATAGATCTCCATAAAAAATTCATATTTGTTATACCACGAGCTCTTCAAGCTAAACTAGACAGAACTCACGTCACCATACCCTAATAATTTGTATATAAGTTTCCGTGTTAGTGTTACCATGTAATCATTTTTATTCTTTAACGCAATCCAATTTCCATGTTAGTGTTACCAGGGAATCATTTTTATTCTTTAACGTAATCCGACGAGCTGATCTCAAGCATGAATTAAGTCAACACAGATTTTATTAATGATGTCAGTCGAATAAAGTGAATTCAGATTTTAAACTTTTGCTTAGCTTGAAACTCTTGCTTTTAAGCTTGACTTAGACTTTTAAGGAGCAAAAGCCTGCATTGATTTTATGGCTAAAATTGGCGTACGTAGATTTCAACAATTAGCTAGCTTTTAAAAACCGAACATGACCTGTTGACAGCTTCCTATCAACGTGCAAACTACTGATAGAGTAGGTGTACGTTTGCAGCTACAGCTGACCATAATGACCGCATAATAAAATCATGGGCATTGAAATGGTTGGCTGTAGTCATCAAAAAGATGTTCGACGTGGATGACAGTTGCTCAATGAAAATTTCCTGGATTGAATAATTTTAAACTTTTAGCAATCATTTGACATTTTTCTTTGTCTCAGCCCCACGCGCATGAAGGCAATGGTCATGATGAAACTAATTAGCTTTGGAGACCACACCATATAGAGTTCCAAATTCCTAATTAATGTCACAATCACAAGCAGCCAGCTAGAGAGAAATTTTAGAGATACACAACCACCTTCAAGACCGTTGCAGTTTTTTCATTTATTTCATGGGAGATATGGCCAAAAATCAATGGCCCATTTGTTCTGCAGGAATGGAGACAGTTAAAGGCTTTGCCAGAAAGAAAAAGAAGGGAAATTCCGGGAACATAAAATAAAAATCATACCCATAAGTTCGTGAGCCTAAGCGGTCCACTTGGTCTGTTGAATGGGTGGTCATATCTTTGGGTTTTCTGCACAGGGTCTTTTAGAAAATAAAAAAGACAGCCATTTAGCTTTCTGACGTGGTCAGGATTTGACAGCTGAAAAATCCATCCATTCATGTGGAAAAATGAGTTTCTTTGCTAGTAGAAATGACCCTTCTTTCCACCTAAAGTTAAGATGCATGCGCGGAAGAATATCCTGACATGTCACACAATCATGATTGCTGGGTACCAATCTTTGCCCAAGTGAGCCTATCCTGCTTCAGAACAACAGTTAGACAATTCCAACCACTAAGACATTGAGTATACGTAATCATAATCATGCCGCTTCTGTTGCAAGTATTAGATATTGAAAAACATTTCAGTAAAATCAGTTTTACCTCATGTAATTTATTATAGTGTTTTTATTAAATTAAAGAAAACTATTATATTTACTGTCATTAATTAACTATAATCTCAAAAATTATCTTCATTAAAAACTTGAGCGAGCCATAATAAAAAAGTATTAAATTATGTGGCTCTAAAGTTTTTTTTCTTTTTCTTTTTACTATTGTCCCCTTAAATTGCAATTAAAATATTTTTTATATTTATAATCAAAATGTATGATAAAATTGAACATAAATAAAATGATCGACTTTAATATACTAAAAAATCATATTTGGGGAGTATCTGTTTAATGGTAAAAGAGAGATTAAAGCCCTCTAATGGTAAAGGTGAGATAAAAAAATTCTATTTATATTAATGTAACATTTAATTTTTTAATTATTCATAATTAATTTACTTTTTAATTTATTATTGTTAGGGATCTCTAATGCAGAATATCTATTGTCTAGCAGGCATCATGCCATGTCAGATTTCTATTCTAATAGGAATCATCTTTCAACTACAATGCGGTTCCATTAAACTCCGAAACTGTTCCTAAAAGGAAATACTACTAGAATTAGAATTAAGGATACGTATTTCTCTTAAATCCTCTTCTAAATAGGAATCCTTATCTCATTTGTGTATAAGGATCGTTGCGTGTGTATATCTCTCATGCTTAACTATAAATACACTGGGTATGCATTCTCTTAGGAAAACTCTCTCTTTATTATTTATACCCCAAGTGTCCTCTGACATTTTCTTTGTCTTTTAGGATCTTTATCTAAGATTATCTAGAGCGCAGGTTTGGGTGCAACACAAATAATTATTTATTTTTTTATTATTTAATCTATACTTTATAACTGAAATTATCTATTTTTTAAAATTATTTAATCTATACTTATTTATAACCGGCATTACAAAAAAGTAGGGTCACTACAAAAGGTGTATGTGAAATCAACCTTCGAAAAATAATTTACTTGGAAATTCCAATTCCATTCCCCAATCTAAGTAAACTTGATTTTTATGCGGGGCAGCCCTCATTTTCTTAGCCGACTAACCATGTACCAATGTTCCACATAGACACGCGACACTTCTACTTTGCACCGCCCCAGAAACAGAATGCTTTGCCTTCGTCATCAGATCGAGAGCGAGCTAGCTAGAAAGCAGCACGAATTTAGGGAAATATCACTATCAAAATGATTGATTGAATGGGATTTAAATGGATGGCTGTGCTCACTTTGCTCTTTCTTTCCCTCTTGCGTGTGCCAAACAATAGTGTGTTAGAGTTTTCCTTTCCAGTTTCTATCGCTTTCTTACCAATATATATATAGTTGGCCCATTTAATTACTTGCAATTACTGTTTAATAACCACATTTGCTAGCATTTCCTTTTTGGGTCCAATGAACAATGTCATAATCATGGTTTCCCCCCTTTATTTTTTATTTTTTTTGAGGGGGGCCAGAGGGGCAAAGCTGCAAAGAAATCGCATAGAAATTCATGAAAGTGACACCCTTATATTTTGCAATGCCGTGTCCGAATATATTACAATTGAGCAGACTAATTCCACTGACGTTTGCGTTAGTTCCGAATATATTACAATTAAGCAGACTAATTCCACTGACGTTTGCCTTATTTAGTGGATGAAACTTGGAAAGTTCAATGTAGGTTAGAAGTAGTTAGAAGTCATAATAGGATATTCCTCATGTCCTTTTCAGTTGATTCAAAATCTAGAAATGGTTATATATAAATGTACAAAAAATTATCTTAAAATTATAAACAATTTTTCATCCTGGCCCATATGTTTTATTGGCCATTTAGACTTTTAGTCATTGAATTCATAGGAGAGTTTTCTGTATCATAAATTCAAAACGTTTACTTTTGAATTGTTGTCCCATTAGCAACTCTACCTACCTGTTTCCAAGAACAATAGAGGGGTGGCACTTTAGTCATTGACTTCACCATAAAAAAGCTAAAAGAAAAAAAAAAGAAAAAAAAGGTTGTAATTCAGTAAGGTGGACCCTTGCCTCGCTTTCGCTTATCATAATATTGTTACTGAGATATAAATCAATTATCATATTTAAAATTATTTATTTAGTTAATAGTTAAAAAATCATCTCATACAAGATTCACATCAGTCACAAAATTAATATAATGCAAGAGTAAATGTAAATCCACCAGAAAATGTCTCCTAAATCTCTCCTTATTTGTAAGACCCATAAATATGTGATCATACGTTTGTAACTTTTATAGTGTTCTTTTACATGGATGAATAATTATATAAAATATTATAACATATGAATATTTATGCAAATTAATTTAAGTAATTTTTTATATTTCACATATGATCAAAATAATGTTAAATATTTCAAATAATTAGACAGTGCTAAAAATGATGAATGATTTGGATCTTACTAAAAACACTATCATAGGCCAAATAGAAGTGACTTTACTCAAATGCAAAAGAAAAAAAATCATACTTGGATAAGAAATCAAGCCATTCTACAAGCAGTAAAATCCTAATTCATAGGAAATTTTATCTTAAAGTTGGGGGAAAAGTTATCATTCCTTTTTCTACATCTCTTATGATCTCCCTCTAATGTGAGCTAACATTAACCATTTAACAACAATATTTTTTCTTATTTTTATCTATATTTTTAATTATTATTCTCCTCTTCTCATAATAAAGTTTATTTATTATATTTTATTTACTTTATTTTTAATTATTATCCTTTATTACATTACATCGGTGCTTCTCTTTGGCCTTTTTCCCCGTTTCCAACGTAACCCAAAATTACAAAGAGAGACAGCGGTCCAAAAACGAGTTGAAGGAAGGCAATTTCTCCAACCTCTTTTCCCCGTTTCAAACGTAACCCAAAATTACAAAGAGAGACAGCGGTCCCAAAACGAATTGAAGGAAGGGAATTTTCCTTATTTTAGGTTGTCCAATGTCACGATTACGCATTCAAAACGTCGCAAAAACGGTAACTAAGAAGTTTAGGAAAAGCAAGAACTGGAAATGTTGTTCAAGCAGTGCTGTCAACAACCATGAGATTAGGAAGTTTATAAAATAATAGATAAGACTTTTGAACCTATTTTGATTTCTAATTAAACCATGATTTTTTTAGCTTGTCGTGTCAGTGTCACCATCAAAATCATCACCCTGATTATCCCCATCATCAAAGCTATTCTTATATCATTATATGTTCGATCCCAATCAAATCGGTCCCAATTAATGAAATTAAATGACCCATCAACATCATGATCATGACGATAATCGAAATCACCATGACGGTAATTGTCATTGATTTGGGTAAAATCTCAATCGGATATATGATGCTCAAAATGTCATCCATGCATCCTAACCACCATGGGATGCATGGCACCAGGTTTGGCCAACAAATTGACTATGAAATGCATTTTCTTGTATGGCAAAGTGTCAACTGCCAAGCAATTTGCGACTTGAATTGAATGTGAAATGATGATTAGGAAGTCATTCTCGGCCTAAATCAATGGGGAATTAGAAGAGTTTTTCTAAGTCCCCAAATGCATAGAAGTCAGCTAATACACGCGCCATCACATCCGCTGGCATTCAATCTACCAATCAGGCGTATTTCCTTAATTCCTAATTCCGTTTGCCGTAACATCACACGCTAGTTGACTTTGTCATTAGGGCCTGTGTCATGGTTTTAATGGAATCAAATCAAATGCTTTTTTTATTGGTTTTATCTATTTACAGTTAGAATTATGATTTTCCCATCAATTCTATATTCTATTTTCTCCTTAATTGTATATTTCCTATAGTCATATTTTGTTTTTACTCTATACTTTTAATATTTTATCTTGTTAGCTCATTTTCATCATTGCCGACTTTATTTTCTTGCATTACTGTATAAAAACTACACTAACCCTGTCCAAACAAGCCCTTAGAGAGATCTTCTGTTACTCATCGGACTAATGAATTAACCTCGCCTTTGTAATTGATTAAATCTCACTGAAGGATGCCCTATTAATATTTGAGTATTTTTTAAAAGATAGAGCTATGCTAGATGATTGGATTAGGTTTTATTAGCAGAATAGAATGCGGATTACTTGTATTTGCTGCTTTACGTGGTAGGCTTCTCTGTCGGATTATATAATTAATTAGGTGGGACTGATATGCGGGGCAAGTTGTTGTAAGAAATTCCTACTTCTCGACCTTGTGATTAGGGAGCTCAGATTCTTGAGAACAATCATTAACAGATATAGATAGCGGATCCCATACATGTGGAGAGAGGAAGTGGTTCGTGAGTTGAGGCAATGGCTTGGCCTCCCAACTTGCTAAAATTCCTGTCTGTTTTATTTATTTGAAGGCTTTTCCTAACATTGTTTAAGTCTCAACGGGGAGTTACCTGTTCACGAAAAAGAGATTGCTGCCCCAAATCATTGGTCTGCTATCCAGGCCAAGGATCTACTCTTCCCTTGTATATAAACTATTTGTACAAGCCATGAACAAGATTGAAAGTTACCAACATGAATTACAACTATTTCTCTTTCTTACTTTTGCTAATTACAGAATTTATCCGACTAGTGAAATTTCACCTAGAGGCTGATATGACGAGTACATATACACATATATTAACTAATTTTTCTGTATTAATTACCACATTGTTTGAAGGAAACTACGAATTAAATACAATGGCTAGGATTTTCCAAGATGAGGCATCTTTTTGGCATGACACATTCATGGTGGAGATTACCACTTCAATTTTAGTTTCTTCTCTATTTATTTCAATCTTTTATTTATTTTGATGCGTTATTTTTCTCATTTACTCCTTTCACGCATTTGTACTTGGTTAATCACACTTTTCGGATTCATTCTCTTGGGTAAATATTTGTTTCTTAAATCCAACACCAAGCAATGCCATTTAAATAGATCATGGCCCCCCGTGAGCACCAGATAAGGAAATTCTTTAAGGACTATAAGAAAACATCATCTTATAATTTTAATGAGTTCAAAGACCAACTAGCTAAGATATTTGTTTGGGAACGAGAAAAATAAGAGGGAAAAAAGAAATATAAAAAAGCAAAGAAAAAAACAAAACGATTGGATATAATAAGGCATAATAATTAGAAATAATGTGATAAAGATAAAATAAGTAAATTTTATATAAAAATATTAGAAATAATTATTAAAAATATAGATAATGATTTAAAAAATTATAGTTATTAGATACTTATTATAACAGCCTCAACTTTAGCAAATGTAAAGTATCGTCTGCTTTGGGCTTATCAGATTTCACTAACACATAGAGCCTATATAGTTTTGTTTCTTTTAGGTCAATTCTTTAACCTAAAAGGTATTTCACAATGACCTACCATAGTTTACACTTGAACCCTTGATATGAAGTCCGATTTGTTTTAAAATCAACTTTTTTATCAACTAAGCTTTTATATAATGACCTGACCCCATCTACCTTTAAGGCTCATCTATCAACGATATGAAGAGATCTCATTGTCTTGCTATATTGCACGGCCTCGGTGCATCTTTCGTCCACCTGAATGTGTGAATTCATGGCCCACTCTAAAGTATTATTCTAAATCTAACATTCCAAGCTTTTCCTTTATCGACAGACAATTACGCTTGAACACACAACCATATAATTATGGCTTAATTGATGAGAGAGGTGGTAGATAAGAACTACAAAACCCTTGATTAAGTGTAAAAGGTTTCAGACAGAGGAAATACGAATAGAGCTGGCCAAGGAACAATAACTAAGTAAAGTAGTGAGTTGTGATCCGTGCACCCAAGCCCCGAGGCCAAACTGAGTTGAGACCGAGATCATCTGGCTCCAACCTAGAGCTGGGCTGTGACACTTATAATGTGAAATCATATGCCTATTCGGAAGGACTCAAAATTCTCCAGCAGTGTTAACAATTCATGACTGATAGCTAAGCATTTGTACCCAATTTGTCGTGCTGTACACGATTTACTTGAGAGCATGAAACAGGTATAGCGTTTCAGTACAGTGGAAATGGCCCGCCTGAGTTTGTAAATCAACCTGAACAATATTAATGTCTCACTACGTAGGTGGGCTACATGTGTATTTTGTCAAACTGTCGGCTGTCCATTAGCTAATGTAGAAAGGATTGGTTAGATATATATGAACGAAAGCAAAAAATCAGGAAAAAGAAGCCAAAATGCTCTATATATATTCAAAGTGAAATGACTTTAAAAAAACAAAATTGAACTTTCAAATTGAGAATATATGAATATATATATCTTATATATAGATATATAGGTGTGGATAAAAAATTGAGCTCCGTTGTTAGTCAAACAAATACACGTTTGACAATAAGATTCAATCAGGTACAATACTCTTTTGCTCTTCCCATAAACATGCATTAAGTAGCCTATATCTTATGACAAACCTCATGGTGGCCACAGCATGACACCAATGAACATTAATGGCTAAAGAAAAGCAAAGGTCCATGATGCATGTCAGGACATTTTCTTTCTTTCTTTTTCTTTTTTCTTTTTTCTTTTTTTTTTCTCTCATCGGTGTTATTGCCGCAGCACAGCAACAAGAAGCTATTCTAAATTAGGACTAAACAAATTGAGGTGCAGTCAAGGCGGCATTTTTACTTCTCTAATTTAAAGTTGGATGTTAGAGACTCCAAGCATTATCTATAGGTGTCCTTGAACAAATTTCACAACTTTCCCAGCCTCATGGAAATCTTACATCCATACACGTGTTTCATACTATCACACGTGCATGTAGATACGGATGTAGAATTATCAAAAATCAAAGTCAGAGATGGCCCCTATTTGTTGGGCAATGCTTGGAATATGCAGACAATTTAGATATTTAAACCACTGTAATATTGACAGGACCCATCCATGGAATGGGACACCTGATAAACGGCCCAGGTTCCCCGTGTGTTTCCCATGCTAATGACAAGGAGCAAAACCCCCATGCAAAAGGACGGATGTTGTCCACAACCTGTCACTATTTCGTGGGTCCCCCCCAAGCTTGTTCTTGAGATATCAAAGGTCATAGCTAGTCCTAGGGAAAAGAGAACAAGAAACCCTAACCCTCGTTTCTCTCGCGTGGTGCTGTTGGCACCTCGAGGGGCACATGGCCCTTCCTGTCTTGGGTTTATTCAGACATGACTAGAGCATGAGCCCCTTGGGTGGGTCACCTTTTTCTTTGGTGGCCCATGACACAATGTCTTGAGTGTCATCGAAACTCCTGCATTCCTATGTATGCTAACTTGTCATCCAAACATATCTTCCCCATCTCAAAAACATCCATATACCTGCCCAAAAATAGATATGATTTAAATGTTTTAAGAGGTTAAATGTAAAGATATTTAAGTGCCAAATCTCCTAATATTAACCATTTATCCAGTGGGTTTAAATCAATGGTATTAAAATTAGACCAGACAAAAAGTTAAACTAATCAAGCGTATGGTTCACAGTTCAACTGGCTCAACTGTTAGATCTAATTGCATTAACTAGTCTAATAAATTTTTTAAAAATAATATAAAAAATTTAAAAACAATTTAAAAAAATAATTCTCATTCTAACTGTATAGATCTTTCTTAAGTAGCCCACATTACTTAACCTATGTTTTTCCCCACTAGCCAGATTAATTTGGGCTGGTTGGTTAACGAGTACAAGGTCGGATCAGTCAAACTGTGGTCCGGTTTTGATAACAGTGATTTAAATAGGAATGTTAACAACTTTTCTCCCACAAACCATGCATGCACATTTGCAGGAGTTAACAACTAACTATATATACTGGGAAGTTGTGATGGTGGGCCCCAACTGAACGGCCAGGGCATCCCCACTCTACGAACGTTCTTATCTTTATAGAATTATAGCTTGCTGTCTGACATGCATGAAAGCCATTTGACTGAAATCCCCTGAGACTACCGATCAATCAGTAATAGCAGGACCCCACTGATCTGGATTATTCAGTTCCAACCACAGGCCCACCTTTTTCGTTTGCTTTAAATCCCAAACATTGCACCGATTGACAGTTTGTTTTCTTGTCAGAATGGTTAGGAACTTTCCTCTTCAATTCCAAGCCATGCAATGCAACACCTCAACGTGGATTTGGATGGCACGTGTAGCACACTAATTGGAAGCTGGACATGGTAATTTTCGTACTTTGATCATGCATATAGTTATATCTGAAATTGGGTCCACTGCATTCAGCATTCACGATGGTGGGCCAATTAGTTAGGTGGTCCTCAACATATACACACATTAGTGGGTATTACATACTCGAAATAACATATATCAGCTCAGCTGCTGCCAACAAAAAAGCATTGGAAATATTTACAAATGATAAAATATCATTGCTTAGTTATTGAATATAGTTTTATCCCCCTCCCCTCAAAAAAAAAAAAAAAAAAAAAAAACTTACAATGATAAGAATTGTCCAAAAAAAAATGACAATAAAATCTTGTTGCCGTGTAGTAAACTATCAATGAAGCCAAGAATTATTATTAAATATAAATTTTCTTAATTTTTATTAATAAATAATAATGGTGTTTTCTTGTATCATAGTTTGAACTTTGAATTTCCTATTGCCCAATGCCAAGAAAAACATGGGCGAGGAGAAATGATGAAGCTGCGGTCCGTTTGTTGAACGTACAACGTCAGCTAGCCTGTACTGACGCAAATACCGCCAAAAGCTGTTGCATGGATTTCTGGCATGGTTTCAGCGATCCAGACCGTTCATCTGGTGGGCCACTAATTGCACTGGCCCTTGCACAAGAGGGGGAAAAAAAATCCTTCTTCATGGAAGATTTTGGCCTTTCAATCTGCTACGCTTTAGTTATTTTTTTGAGCTTAGGAATCCTTTTAATTTATTTTTAATTAAACATATACTTGTTAACCGGACTGCATGGGTTTTTCTCACACGCGCGCGGGACGCCTCACATGCTTTGATTTCCAAAACCCCCGGTAGGGCCCACCTTAGAACAGCCTACACGCCACGCCACGTTCAGCCCACCTTGAACACCTTCGTAACCGAAAATTAGGACCGTGCTATGGTATACATTCGGCGGAAGTCGTTGGTCGTAGTCGTAGTCGTAGGTGTGTGCATGCGACTCATGCTCGATGGGCTGCCAAATACCGGATTAGTCGACGACGGCTGTCGGCGTATGAACTTGTGCCAATGCCCGACTATTCGCTCTGCTGGAGAATTTCTCATCCTGCGCTCTTCCAACTGGCACGTTGCATAATATAAATGGAAAAGCTCGACAGATTGTGGGCAAGGAGAGATTAAAGGCGCGATACTCGGGCACAAGTGCATGTGATCCTGGCCGTTCATGATGTGGGGCCCACGGGACATTGGCGGCCAGCTCATTTGATGAGGTTCCAAGTCAAACCTTTTGTGCTTTTGCTTTGGAAGAATTTCGGTTGTAAAAATCCATGCACCGAACACGTTTTTCACAGTCAAACCCACATTTCTAAATCCAAAGCATGTTAGCCGCATTGATGGTCATCAAAGCCGTCTGATTTCCTTATTAAAATCTGGACCGTTCATATTGTGGGCCCATATGGTGGTCAACGGTGGTTTGTATAATACGCTCTGGGCTGATCATGCCGTAGGATGGTGATCGCAAGTCTTGTTGAGCACACGTGCTGGAAATCAGGGACTGATGTCTTGCCCGAAGCGTAGAGATCAACTGCAATTATCGGAGAGGATAGCTCACATGCGCCACGTGATCGAGGATGGAATTGTAATCGCGCGATTGTATTCTCTGCTTGCCGGACGCTTCCGTTCGTACTGATCCCTACTTGCATGGGTACTCGCACTTGTGAGAGGTGAGATGGATCAAGCTGCACAGAACATGAGGTAAAAATTATGAGTTCCCGAGTACATCTGGCGATTTGGATTTCGGTCCACAGGATTGTAGGAGATTTGTTTACACGATGAACGGATTGGATCATGCACTTATTTATATTGTCTGTGTGCCATCGAAATCCCTTCTCAACGTCTCATTGGCGGGAGTAAGTTTTTATTTTTTTAATTTTTTGATAATGCCACTGGCCGCCCCAACGGCCTTTAAAGACTCTCCTCCGTCCACCCCTGCGTCCCATTCTGCCTCTCTCTCTCTCTCTCTCTCTCTCTCTCTCTCTCTCTCTCTCTCTCTCTCTCTCTCGTATCCACCTTAACAGTTGGAAAGGAGAATTCTTCCATCTCCACCTTAATAGTAGAAAAGGAGAATTCTCTCTCATGTCCACCTTAATAGTAGGAAAGGAGAATTGAGGGGATAGTAGAAAAGGATAAGGGAAAGGAGATCCAACTTAAAACTAGAAAAGGTGATGCAAGGAGAAGAGGGAAAAGGGTGGCACAGTGGTAGTAGCTGAAGAAAGTGAGAAAAGGATATCACAGTGATAGCAGCCGTGAGAAGCGGTTTACTGAGGATCATGGACGCAGAGGTATACAAGAGCTTGTGGGGAATATTGGGTGCGGTTTTGTGGATATTGGTGGTGAAGGTGATGGTGGTGGTGTGGTGGAGGCCGAGGAAAGTGGAAAAGCATTTTGGGAAGCAAGGAATAAAAGGTCCACCGTATCATTTCTTGGTGGGAAATTTGAAAGAGATAGCTAAGTTGATGGTAAAAGCCTCTTCTCATCCAATGCCTCTTTCCCACAACATACTCCCTAGAGTCCTCTCTTTCTATCACCACTGGAAGAAAATATATGGTATGTTTCCTCTATCTTTCTAGAGGGAATTTTTTTTCCTGGAATCGAGCTTTGATTTCCTTTTGGATTTTCCCTTTTTTTTGTGTTTTGATGGTGTAATTTGGATTTATCTTTTTACTTGTTTTGGCTTCACGATCAACTCTTTTTCTACAATATCTATTTTAAAACCTCATGTCTTTAGTGTTTCCATTATTTCATTTCGCCCCCTTTTCTTCGTCTTCTTTTGAGGTTGCTAGAGTGGTCTATTTCTATGGCCTTTCTGTCATGGAATGCTATTTTTTTTTTTATATATAGATTTTAAGTCTTCAAATTCAAATGGAACCGACCGGTGCCACGTTTCATCACTTCTTCCTTGATTAATTCAATTTTAGTTTGTGTTAAAGGAGGATCAATTGAGATTTTGAAGTTGCCGATCGCTTGAAATCCTCTCTCAGCGCAATGCTTTAGGATTTTAGCCTAGAAGTTGTTAAGTTTCCACTTCTCTTCGATGTATTGTCCTCCTCCAAAATCAACACATGAAGTGTGTGCTTTGTTGCGTAACTTTCTTTGCTCTCTGTTCTAATGCCATTTACTGCATGCCTACTGTCGTCATCCTGTTTTCTCTTATCATAGATTGTGTACGTGGCTTACTGCAGGTGCAACTTTCCTTCTATGGTTCGGACCCACCGCTCGTCTTACCGTTTCCGACCCTGAACTCATCTGGGAGATCTTTGTTTCAAAGTCGGCTTCGTTTGAGAAATATGAGTCTCACCCGCTCATTCGAAAGCTAGAAGGAGAAGGCCTTTTAAGCCTCAGAGGAGAGAAATGGGCTCAACACAGAAAAATCATCTCCCCCACCTTCCATATGGAAAATCTCAAAGTAAGAGAGAGAGAGAGAGAGAGAGAGCTGTTTATCTCGTTTCTTATGTTGAGACAAGATAAGAGTATGCATCCATTTGT
>JAYJMB010046467.1:18420-30592 GCA_036873735.1 Pouteria campechiana
TCTAAGGCGAATGATCATATTTTTGACCCAAAAATCTCATAAGGACTAATATAGCTTAGATTCAGTTTACCCTTAGTGCCATATCATACTACCCCTTTTTAATAGAATTACTTTTGTGAAAATCTATCTCCCACTTAAAGTGTGATATCCCACATTGCCCGGGTGAAGGGGGGGAGTCCTGGCATTTATATATGGGCCTTATGAAAACCTGTTAAGGTACCTTTTATGAAAGTTGTATGGGCAACCATAGAGAGGCAAGGCCGTGAGGCCTGTGATGGTCCATAGCGGACAATACTTCAACAGCGTGGTCATGGGTTGTTACACTAACTCACCCAAAGAATTAGAAGAGAATCATCTTTTCTACAATAAATGTACATCTAATTGATTTCTGGAACCACGTAGAACAATTCAGATATTGTTTTACCAATGGGCTAGCACTTCAAATCAAAAGGTACCAACAGAAGCTGCAAATGGGATGGAAATTGTAATTTACCTGGGACTGCAATTTCAGGACTTCTTGGTTCAGAAGTTCATTAGTCTTTTTGAGGCTGTCAATGATGCTTTTAGAATAAGGAGGAGTTGTAGAGTGAGGAGGGCTTGGCTTCCTTGAGTAAGGTGATGTAGTAGTTGCAGTGGCATGTGATTGTGGAACAGATGTAACAATTGGTTTCAAAGCATTTTGAAGTACACTAAGAGAACTTGGAAAAGCAATATCTTTTAATGTCAGCAATGATGGAACTTGAGCAGCTCGAATTAGCGAAAGAGAATCAGTCTTCGGCCCTTGCTTAACTGACTTTGCTTCCAGATACTTCACTGGCTCTGTATTAGGAGACAACAGAATCCTTGATGACCTTCCTTCTCCCCTTTCCAGCCTCTCCTTAGGATCAATAAAGCGTCGTGGGGCTACACTTTTAGTATTGGTAGTTGCATTAGCACCAACTTCCGATGCTTTAAGCTTTCCATAGCAGGAATCACACACACGATGCGGTTTGCCTGGAGTTGGAGCCAGGGCAGCTTTAAGTACTTTTCTGGAACTGCAAGCGTGGCAATGAACTAGACCACAATTATAGCAGTTGTGCCTTTTCCGAGTAAATCCAAAAGCCTGCCGACAACCTGAACATAGAGACTGATCCGCACCAGAAACCCACTTGTGAATGCATATGCTAGCTGTGAAATTTGAGCCACATGATATACTTTTAACATGCCTGTCTTTTAAAGCTTCAACAAGAGTTGGAGTTTTTCGATCTTCGGTATCACCATGTCCCAGTCTTCCATTTGCACCATGCCCCCATGTGAAAACTTCACTTCTTGAGGTCAAGGCAGCAACATGGTATGCACCACATGATATCTCTTCAATTATTTCCCCCACCAATCTATCTTGTACTAAGCAAGGTATTTTCCCATCACCATGTGGATTGCCAAGCTGGCCATAAATGGTGCTTCCCATTGTGAATACATGCCCTGAAGTAGTGAGGGCAACAGTAATGGTGTAACCACAAGCTAGCTGGTGGAAGTTGTAGTCTATAAGGGATGAAACGCATGTGGGGACAAGCCGTGTTTCCTTGTCACCATGACCCAAACGGTTCTTATCACCATCACCCCATGTGAACAGTTTCCTAGATGTAACATGCCCACCATTTATAACCTCTATAATTGCAGCAGTATGCCATACTCCACATGCAACCTTAACTGTCTTTAATCCACTCAAGGATTCAACTTCTTTTGGGTACCAATAGCTTTTTCGGTCACCATGTCCCAAAACACCAAATGTACCGTCACCAAATGTAAACAATTTCCCAGTCGTGGTTGCCAGTGCAGAATGCCATGTACCACATGCAACAGACAAGACTTGAAATCCTTCCAAAGGGCCACATAATCGTTTAGGTATCCATTGGCTCACATCGGTGCCATGACCAAGAACTCCAGCATTGTAGGTACCATCTCCCCAAGAAAACAGGTCCCCAGAAGTCGATACAGCACAGGTGTGATACTCACCACATGCAACATAGTCCATGTTACAGACAGCCAATGGTTCAATAAGCTGGGGCCGGCCATAATCTGTATCTATTCCATGCCCCAGACGTCCTCCAGATTCATCGCCCCATGTAAACACCTCACCTTGCCTTGTCACAAGAGCAGCATGCCTGACACCACAAGCAATCTGATGAACATCTAAAACCACATGTGATTCTAAAGGCCTAGGAATTAGCACATCTGTTTTTGAACACACAGAAATTGCAGTTCCATCTGGTGAATTCCCATCAAACCAAACCTCTCCCCAAACATAAACATCACCTAATGATTCAATGTCATCAGGTCCAGAACCTTGACTTGAGTAGCTATTTGCAGCACTTGAAACGCTAATACGAGCATCTGCATTGCTTATTCTTGATAGCATATTTGCCCGGTCTGAACCCACATCTGACCTTATTGAATTCTGAGAAGGTTCATAAGAGAAATAGTCAGCAAAGGAATTTGCATTAGAACTATGCGATGCATCTACTGCTGCTGCTGAAGGATGACCATCTTGAATGAAGTCCCCAACATCCTGCAGGGCAAGAGAATCAGGCAGTCAGCTAATAATTACAAGAATAAAAATGAGTGAGCTTTATAAATGTGGGGATTTTATATTGAAAATAACAAAGTAAAAAAAGAAAAGAAAATAGAAAGTGGTAAAACAATTTATTAGAAACACTTAAAGAAAAGAATAAAGTCCATAAAGAATGGCTTGTATGATGGGAGACTCACACCAAAATAAGCTTCACTCTTACAACGTCTACGTTGGCTGGTAGAAATTAATGCCTTAAGGGTTCCAATCCACAACTCTGTCTCGGCTTTGTCTTTGCAAATCTGAAGAGTACAAAATAATAGCATTGTCATTATCTACCGTCAGTATACCAAGTTCAATTCATATTATAATACAAAGATGGATAATTTTGTAAAATTTTACTAACCAAATCAAGAGATCGTTCTCCATTATTGTAGATAAGAGAAAATGACAAGCAGTCCTTTTCAGGGCGTAAATATCTCTTAAAAACGGCCTGGAGAGTAACCACAACAGGGTAAGGAAACAATTTCTTCTTATTGCCCTCAAAATTTGATAAGCCAAATCAGCATCTTAATAGAAGCCTGATGAGTTCAGATAATATTATGATACCAAAAAAAAAAAAAAGATCACATCTAGCAGGCTTAAGCTTACTGTTCTCTGCCCTGCGATGATACGTGAGACTGACAATAGCTTCAGATTCCTTTCTTCTCCATGTGAATACCAAATCAACGTTGTTTCATCCTGTAAATTGGATTGTTAAATTTAGCTATTGGTTGAGTAAAGGCTATAACCCAACAGATATTGCATGGGACTTGTTACTCCCTGTTTTATATTGAATAAGATTTGAGAATATCAAACATCAACTATGGTTCTTAACAAACCATCATCATAAAAATTTGAGAACATACATATTCTTCAGAATTTATACATTATTTAACCGCTAAACAAAAAAACAGTTTGTCTTCATCAGAGAGACTACTTAAACCTGAATCATTAAAAAACAAGTCGTTTAGGTGAAGTAAAAAAAATAACAAAACAGAACGCATTGAGAAACATAAATGGGTCTGTGCTATTGATAAGAAATTAGAAAAACTTGAATGCACATATCAAATTTCTTACCTGCAGTAGTTAAACAGTAACCCACCAAATGCACTAACAGATTTATCTAAGAGATATGATGTTCATCATAGATCCCTGGTATGTGTCAAATCATCAAGCTAAGTTGGGCCATAGCATGTTGGCAAGATATTTCTACAAGTATCATTATTCTGGTATCCATTTCTCCAATGTTGTTGCTGCCTTGCAATAAATTGCTTCTCATCTAATGCATGTACAAATGCTGAAGAGATTAGCCTTAATTCAGAAATGATGCATAAGGTACAAGAATAGATGTATCCTGGACTTTCTGATTCAACTGTCTTTATCTAGCACCTCTCTGGTTGTGATTATTTTAACTTAGCTATGAATATCTCCCATTTATTAAATTTACTATGTGCTAGGTGGAAGAATTCCTTGTTTAGTTAAGCATTAGCTGAGTTACTGATCTCTCTTTGACTTTGGGCCATACAAAATTTATCTTAACTAACTAGTAAGCTCCTATTGTAGTTTTCATCAGCGTCCTTTCTAACTATCAAACCCATTAGATCATTTATAGACATGTCTAAAATTACAATCATCTCCAATTAATATGAGTGAGTTAAAGATAGAAAGTTCAAGTGGGCCATGTAATATTCACCAGGAATAAAAAACTCCAGGCACTGGAAAATTAGAAGTTAGATGGTAAAACCAACAAATAGAATGGCAGGAGTCATGTTTATTCTATGGATCTAAGGAATAAAGAATCTCCCATCCTCACAAAAAACATACATAAACCATGAGATTACAAACACGTACTTGTTCTCATGCTTTCATTTAAAATTTAGATCTTGGCTACAATGCTTATTACGGTCTGGATGGCATACACATCAAAGTTAGAAGTTGGTGGCACTTTATATGATTGACTAATAAATGACATGTATCATAACCCATCTACAAGTTTATTCCAAGCAAATTATGTCAGAGTCTAAACTCTGACAAATATGAAGAATTATGGCCACACCTTGGTATAACAGATGAGAAATGGAAATTGTTACAGATTAGACAATGATTTTGACCACTCAATCTGAAAGAAAAAAGAGGAAGGTGAAACTCACAGTAGAAACCCTGAATGTGCAAAGTTTAGGCTTCCCTTTCCTACTGTATTTGATTAACTGAGTCCCTTTCTTCAAAGTAATAAGTCCCTTCAAAAGAGTCAAAGGAATATTTTACGCAAAATGAAAACCTTCAAAACTAATGAAGAAGACTGTTAAAGCGTGAATGGATAGTGCAAAGCAAAAGGTTACACATGGAGAAATAATAGAGTAATACTATTTGCCTTAGTTTTCCACACCACACATCTAGATGATGGAATAAAATTCAAACACAAATTGGTATAGACACATCCAAATTTCGAAGGAAATTTGTCTCAACATGAAAAGAGGATCTCAAGATAATAAAAAAGTTGCAATAAATGCCATCAGAGTGGAATTTTTAAGTACACCTGACATGCCACATAATGTATCAATTTGTGCAAAACTTCCCGTAAGTATCCCCTTTAAATTGGAACATAGTTAAAATAAACATCTTTCATATATGGATACATCACCTATGTGGCAGTATCTCATCCAAATGATTCTCTATGGGACTCACACAATGCATGGCAAGAGGACTAGCAGTTTTTTAATTGATTAGAAAGAACAAAGTAAAATTATTAGCAGTGAATAGAAGGCTATAGCTTCTGAGCTTTTCATTGTCAAATTGTACATGTGGAAATAATGAAGCAGCAAAGAAATCCATGTGCCCAGATCACTCATCAAGATAAGTTTAAATTGCAGCAAGCAACATCAGTTGTAGCATACAATCAATTTGTAAGATGATTGGCTATAGCTGGTTACTGCTACGTAGCAAACACCTTGTATAAGGTCACCTCCTCCACAAATTATGGAAGTAAAAACAGCACTTAAGTTCCTCTAGTTCGTACTTTTTTTAGGTGGTGCTTTATGGGTAATGAAACATATTGTTCTTTTAATTTCTGTGGCCACATGTTCATGTCATTAACTCAATTGAAATAGAGGTGCAGGCGCCAGGGATATATTCTTTTGTTTCTAATCTGCACTTTCTCTTAGATAATGCTCAATATCATTTCTTCTTGCTAGTTTGATCATTATAATCATAAGAGTGTTGTTCATAAAATCATTCTTTTAGTATTTAAAGAAAAATTATCCAATAGACAGATTTGCACTATAGTTATGGTAGATAGTTTTTACATACCCAAGAATAATGTTCCTATCAAATCCATGGTGACAATCATGAAGGATATCATTTACTTAGGGATATGTATTTATGGGTTGCGTCATCTTGGGAGCCCTTAACAGGTCTTGTCACATGGAACAACACGATTCTAAGCACACACACCTGTGACTTCTCCAAAACCAGTTGGGAATGATAAGGGGATGCCATCCATTATAATTTTTTCATCTAAAGTATCCATTTCATATGAAAGTTTGGATTTCATACAAACTTCCCTGAGGGTGCTACACAAATTAAGAGTTCTTCAGGGTTCCTGTGCATTAGTCTACGTAAGTTTTTTACAGTGTTTCTTCTTAGTCCCAACTCCCAACTACGTTCAAGCTTGGGCCCCACACAAAAATGTTTTTTATCATAGTTGTCACAAAAATGTTTATACTAGAAAAGTTCCCACAAGTATAACGGAAGAGGCTAAATTTGGAATCCCAAAATAGATATGGGAGGCTTTCAACTATCCTCCTCTCACTCAAATAAATTAAAATAATTAAATGCAAGTCATGGGCTCCCAAACCAACACATCCCATGAATAACAAATACAGAAAAAATTGTACGGTCACTCTTCTATATTCAATTCCAAAACAAGAAAATGGTGCATAAGGATGCACCAGAAAAAGAAGCAAAAGCACCCTAAAATCTAAACTACGGGCCACTTCATTAGTTTCAATCTAGAAGCAAAGGGAACAAAATCATGGTTTTAGAATCACTGCCTCAAATACTTTTAGTTCTTTTATTTTGATTAAACTGGCATTTGCAAAGCAAAGGCTTCGAATAGATGCTCAACTACATTGAACAGTAGCAGAAAGAAGGTGGAGATGACAAAAAAGGGCTAATTGCAAGCACAGTTCGTCTGGCCTTTCTTCGAACTCAAGCTTCCGTGTTGAACCCATCAGGCCCGAGAAGCCAAGATGGTGCCAAGAGTTGAACCATCCATCAATAAGACATTGTACGATCATCATTCCGTGATGATAATACCGTTGATTCCGAGACTTGAATGCAAGCCATCCAAATTTTCTTGCAATTCTTCTAGATTTAATGCGGACAGCATTGCCAAGGATCGCCCGTTTAGCACAAAAGCCTGCATTGGGCAAAAGAAGATTGGGTGTCCAGGCCATGAAGGTGGTAACTAATCACTGCAGGTGATTGAATTGAATTAGATCATTGAGATTGACCACAAACATGCGCAATGCACACAGAATGAAGGCCGAGGAGAGTCGCATAACATCGTGATTATCGAAATCAACGTCATTAACATTCAAATGCATTGCAATGCAATTCAACCGATATTTAGAGGGAGCGAGAGAGAGCTGACTTGCTCAAGATCACGCTCAGGATGATCTGCCATTCCATCTTCGGTGCCCCTGCCTTCCTCATCAAAATCCAAAAAATCTTCGGAAACGAAAGTGAAAACATAAAATCAGCATCAGAAGTCTTCCCCTAACATAAAAAATTCAAGAATTCCAAAATTCCTGGCCATCGCCATGATGACAAGGGCAACCTCCGGTTCAAACACATACCGAATTTGAGCGGCCAATTATCCGACCTATATCAAGTAGACAACAAGGAACTTTTCCTGGATTGATTCAATGGATCGAATCGGCTGGTAAAACGATCAGCATTCTATTCTTGATTTCCATTTCGACATGCTCGAGGAAAAGAGCTGATGGGGAAGAGAAAACGAGGGAGAAGCAAACCACGGAAATGATGGGAAAAAGAAATTAGGGTATATTTGTAAATTTACGCCAGAAGAATGTCGAGATGGTTTTAAACCATTTCAAAGCCTTGCACGTGCATGGGAGATTGGATAATCCCGTGGTTTGGAAATTAGAGAAATCTGAATCCCGTTTACTGGAATTCAGACCCAGTGGTGAGCTTCAGTTCCTTATTAATCCCGTGATTTGGAAATTAGAGAAATTAATTTGTTAGGCTGCGGTCCAAAAGTAATGGGATGATATTTCCAATTTATATCATAGTCATTGAAGTTTAATCCAAATGTGCAGAAATACTATAGAAATGAGTCAATAAACTTTCATTGTTTTAATTGGCAAAAGTTTTTTATTGATATAAAAGCATTTTTTACGTATGGAAAATTTTCAGCAAAAATTGGTTCCATCATGCCACCTCAGTATCTTTTATAAACCATGTGTTTTTTTTTATCGACTACAAGCTAATAATTGTACTTAGTACTATTTATTTAAAACAAATATAAAAATAATTGCAATTACTACTACTACTACTTTTTTTTTTTTGGCCGAATACAAGCTAATAAATGAATGTATTGAATTTTACAAATGCATCACTCTGGGCCTCAAGCTAAGCACTTTCACCACATTTTTTTAGGTTATCACGACTTTTAATTTCCAAATTTATTAGTAAAAATTAAACAAATCCACGCCAACGTCTATTTATGGTCTTTTTCAATGCTTTTTTACCGATGCAGCTCTGTACAATGTCCCGGCAATCACAACAAAAGGCCATTCAAATGAATCTGCTCGCACAAGTACAGGCCAGAGCAAAGTATCCGGGAAACGGGATACACGTGTTTGCTTTTCGTAAATGGACTTCCACACTTCGAAGAAGTGAAACAGAATATTCGAATAAAGATACGAATTTGGGCACATGAGATGAATCGGTAAAAATTATGAAAAGTTACAGAGGAATTATATCAGTTATAAAAGTGAATAAATATAAAATAAAGTTGTAAAGTTGTAATGATAAAAAATATAAATAATGAAAATAAAATAATAATAATATTGGGAGTGGGTAAATAAATGTTACATTATAAAAATGGGGAGAAAAATTTATCCTTCCCTTCATGCTTTAGTGTGGTTGGAAACTGAAAATGAAGAGAAAAAAAAGTAGAAAAGAAGAGGAAAATGGAGTTTAAAAATAGATGAAAAGGAAAAAATAATAATTTTAAATCAAGTAAATGAATATAAAATATATAACTTTTGTACGTGAAAAGATAGAGAGTAAAAATGGATGCTAATGGTTAAAAGTAGATTTATTAATAAAACTAAATATCATATGAATTAAAATTTTATCCCTTTTCTTAAAAATCAACAAAGAGACATTTAAGATCTATAACAAGTTTTTTTTTTTTTTTTGCTCCCTCTACTTTTATATTTAATCAATATTCTATCTTTTTTAGTAATTATCTCTATTTTTAGATTTTTTTAATCTTTTCATCCAATTATTCTTTTACCTTTATTTGCTTTATTTTCTCTCATTAAACCTTTATTTCTCACATCGTTTATCGGGCTAAAGACGATCTCTGAGTATGAGAGTTGGCTGTAGGTGTCTATGACCACCTGTAACTACCCCATATGGTTGGGCCAACCTTGCTAATATATGGGCTTGTAAAGCCCAAAAGATTACCTTTCTTTTGAAAGCGAGAACTTTTTCTGTCCAGTGACATACGAAAGTCCTCGTTTCACCGACCCACACAGACGACGCACGGATGTGGCTTAAAAAGAAGTCACTTGTCCGGGACGAGGCGAGCCAAAAGTTGTATTTACGTCAGTTCAATGTAGGTCAAAATCTTTAATATTAAAATCGGATGCATTAGTTTTTTTTTCTTTTTATATATAATATCATTATAAAATAATTAAATATTGATATCTTCTTTGGTCACATAAGTAAAAAACATTAAAACGTTTATTTTCTCTTAAGGAAACCATTGCAACTATTTTATTACACTAATTTTTTTCATGTTAATTCACTATTACATTTGCATTAATTTAGAAAGTTAATCAGCCTTATTAATTCCAAAATTTTAAAAATACTCTTACTCTAATACTATAGTCAAGATATAAATTTAAATGGAAACTGATTTTTAAATTTTATAAATTTGACTAAATTTCCACGTTAATCTAAAAATATAATAGTGAATTGGAATGAAGAAATTTAGTGTAATGAAATGGTTACCTAGGGTTCATTTAAGAGAAATAAAGGTTTTAATTAGTGCTTTTTTGCTCATATAGGCAACTTATGATGTCAATATTTTTCTTATTTTATAAACTTAGTATATATAAGAAGAAAAAACAGCACTGCAGAAATTGATTTGCTGTCATTGCCTGATCATGAACTTGGATGACTAAAATAAGATTCATGGCCCATGAATTTAGCTCGTTTCGGGTTTTTCACCTTCGATGATGGAGGCCGTATAAACACCAGCAAGTGCGATTGCCAAACAAAGTATTGCTTCGGCAATTGTTTCATCTTCACTGATGTTAGCCGCGTTGGTTTGTGGATTGCACGCTCTGCTGCAACGCAACATACAGTCGATTTAATCAAATTCATGAGTCAAAAAATTGGAGCATTACAAATTCTAACCAGAAAGTCCGCGGCTGTTGGCAGCAGGACAAAAACATCAGGATTATTGATTAATTACCAATCCTAAAGGTAGGATTGTCATGCTTCAGAATCTTGATCATCGATATTAACGGAAATGTAAAAATTACATAAACAGATTTTCATATGAGGGTCAAAAAGACTATCATCTTTCTGATATCGGGTGGCAAAGCCATGGTCAAGGCTTCACCTAATTTCCACTAGTGTCATGGGCAATCGTACGGAGTAAAAGATAGAAAACACAGAGCACCATAGTCTGTAGCTAGGTAGGAAAGGAGCTGAGAAACCATTAGCCAACACAACTGAAGGAGGTAATTGCGCATGTTACCCTTCTCTAAGGGAAGGCATTTCAAATTTAATTTTTCATACCTTGTCATCCCAAATTCCAATGAAAAAAATGATAGTGACTGGGAGCCTCATATGCATATTAGATGGAAATCCTCGTTCTGGGTCCAACAAAATGCTGCATGTATGGGGGTCGGCCTGAGTATGGAGCTTTCTCATCAGTGTTCTTTATCCGAGTTAGGCTTGATGGATTATTCATCTATCCTTCCCAGTTAATTCACAATCAACTGGTTCACTGGGTGAGTCAAGTCAGTGGCAGTAGCCGGATGAATCAAGTGAAAAACGAGATCATTTGTGCCTCAGAATTCTTGAAAATTTCCTCGGAGCTCTTTCGTTTTAAGTCTACAGAATGTAAATAAATGAAGTCCAATCTGATTATCATACTTAACAACATCCATTTAACTAAAACAATTGAAATCATTTCAATCAAAGGCATTTGTGGGTCTCAGCATTTGATAATTTCAAAACTGCGTAAATTAAAAAAAAAAATTCCTTAGATTGAACTAAACATCCTACATTAATGGGGATAATGAAAAACCATAATGTCTGATTACAATATCATCCTAGATGGACCAAAATGAAGAGATTTCATGGAACCAATACCATTTCCATTAAATCATTCCGGTTTTTTATTTATTGTGAGAACAATACAAGCAAAGACAACTACTTAACCCAAAAGCCGATAGCAGCTGCAGGGTAATTATGCTAGCGTTGTTACTTAAAGAGGGCTTTCCAATTCCACGGACTGCACCCGATTTCGCTACGCGGCTTCATCATTGCCGTCAGTTGAAAGTTTATTGTGGTTTAGAGATAGACCGGCCTCCATATCTGTTACTGATACTTGCTCTTCGTGATGGGGTGATACGTTGGCTTCAGCATCGCCGATTGGTTCATCTTGAGGTGGTACTACAGCCACGCTGACTGCTGTCGTCGGCGCAGATGTAAGGGACACTTGCTCCTCCACTCGCGGAGCTCTTCCCGTGAAAAGACGTCGATGCATATGAAAGAAAACAACCAAGGAAGTGAGAGCACAAGACCAGCGCGAGAGTTGAGGATGCTCTACTACCGGCTGACTGGTAATTAATCCATCTAAGCCCGACATCTCACGGACGGGGCGAGCGTCATTGTAGGAGGACATCAGAACCGATACTAATGAAAGGAAAGGAAAAAAGCAAACCGCATAGGGTATGAATCTGAGTGTGCCATGAATAGGCATGGATAGCAGAGAAGCCATGGCAAGGGCAGCCGAAAACAAGCCCACACTACTACATATGCGAGCTGCGGAGATGGGGGGAAGAGAGAAAAACCGGTGGCCAAAACATGCACGAGCTGCGGACATGGGAGGAAGAGAGAAAAACCGGCAACCAAAACATGCGATGAAGGAAACAACGACAGCAACGAAGGATAGCAGGTTGGGTCTGGTGCCTGTGCTGCCCTGGTATGCTACCTGAACCAATGTTGATGCAGAATTGATGGCAATCGATAGTGCTACTTCGTTCGACGAAGACAGCAGTGCTGGGTTGCTGCTTGCTTCCATTTTTTGGG
>JAYJMB010046478.1:0-30591 GCA_036873735.1 Pouteria campechiana
TGCGTATCCTGTCTTTAGGATTTCTCGGGATTTGGGAGAGATCCCAGAATCGAGAGTACTCTGACGTGGCGAGTATGTCATCTCGTCTGCTGACGTGTGTTAGAGTTCCCTAACACTTTCCAAATCCCCAATACCCATATACGCAACCCTTCCCAACCACGTCTAGGTAGAAGAATGGATTTACGAGGCCTATCAGTGATCTGCGCTGGGCTCGGATTCGCTGAAGAGGATGCGAATGGTGTCCCAATCGGATACAAGAAGGGCGAATCCTGCTTAGGTAGGGCTTGAAATGCCATCACATTAGCTCTATTGCAATGTTGACTTCGTTTTTTATTTCCTCTTCTAGTGAGTTTTTCTTTATGGATTGTGAAATTCATGTCCTCTCCATGTAGAAAATCTAAAGGACTTGTAGAGATTCCTAAGACGAGATGATCCTCAGGCGCGTGATGTTTTCAAGCAGATCTGCAAATGGAATACGGTCTCTAATGATCTGATTTTGATCATCGAACACTATCAAAATGACCAGAATTTGGTAATTACAGCAGGTAAGAGCTTGAGGCGCATTCCAACACCTTATTCTCTTTGAGACGACGCTGATTCGTTAACTTCTGATCTCATGCAGTGAAGATTTTGGTGTTCCTTACCATGCCAATTGATCCTGCGTCCAGCGATATTTCCCAGCAAATTGAGTATCTCTGGCGCTTGTAGAAAGCAACTACATATAATGATACAATTGCGGTGATCGTTTCTCTATTGGAAGAACCTTTGGAGCATTTGGAACTCCAGAAACACTTCCTCCGGAGGAATGGTTTTTACTGTAGCTATATTGAGTTCCATATTCTGAAGGCTTTGGTAGCAAGTTATTTCACAGAAGGTACTCCTGAGTCAAGCACAATAAGCTAAGCAAGCAATCAATTTGACTATATTCGAATGTATAGTTGAATTAAGATGTCAGTCTTCTGTTTAGTCAAGAGGAATAGCGAACTTCAATGATGGTTTGTGGGTAGTTCTCACTGGCGGGAATATCCCTCAAGTCGCGTTTCAAAGGGGGTTGGATTTTCTATGACATTTCTTTGGATGGGTATCTAGCCTATGATGGAGGAAGAAGAGAAAAGGAGCATTGTTAGGCTACGAAACTTGAGTTGCCATTCTTAATTTAGTGGAACATTTTCCTGTCTAACTATGGTATGTGGTTTTATCTTATTGTTTAGGCTATGAGGCTCTATGACCTAGTTGCATAAAGTTTCTGGCTTTTTTGCAACATGATGGCTCCAAGTCATTATTCAAGGGAAATCCAGCTGGTGTTTCTGGCAATGGCTTACTCAAAGCTCACAAGGTTCAAAAGGGTCCACAAAAGGAATTGCCTAGGACCAAGGAGGTTTAAGATTACCAAAGGAAAATATTTTGTAATTGCTCCATCATTTTGTAAACCAGTTTTTATCTGGAGGCTACAATGGTTAGTTTCTTTTGCTGAAGTGTGCATGTGGTTACTCTTGGCTTGTGTTGAGGTATTAAACTTCCAGCAGAACCAGGCATTCACCATGGCGGTTTTGTTACTGACCGTTTAACCGCGGATCTAAGGCATGCTAACGTGCCATGCAACCGAAAGAAGTGGGTTCGTTTAACCGCGCAGATAAAGGCGAGCTTACGTGCCGCACCATTGAGAGGATTTATCCAGACTGTAAAACTCCACCCGTGCAGGTAGCTCTCCCTCCCGAATGCTGAAAATAGAGCAACACATTCGTATGCTCTGATGGGTAGTCCAACACACAAGCTTGGTCCAATGATTCAGCGGTTGGCAGCAACGAACTTCCAACGTGCTTGCAAGCTGTTGATGTGCAGCGATCAGACCATGGCAGCAGATAGTCGGCGCTGATGGCGTCAGACTTGGAGACAACCAGCGAGAATGGGTTTTTGCCCACTGTTGGAAATCAAAAACGTCACTTTGTCAATCACCAATGGCAGCTAGGAGGTGGAACGGTGGAGGCAGCATCGGAGTTGGATGAGCGGCCTTGGAGACGACCAGCGAGAGTATTTTCTCACATCCACTGAGCAGCAAAGAAGCTACGGTGGTAGCATCGTCGACAGCGAGGAAGAAGGCACGACAGTGACTTTGTCTCAAACTTTTTGGTGAACGGAAAAGAAGATCTGGTGCAATGAATAGTCATCGGAGATCAGGACGTCGACAGAGACGTTATGTTCGAAGCGGATCAGCCAATCGGTGGTCAGACAATGACATCACAGTGGCAATTTGTGGCAGAAATAATGGGTTTTTAAACACCTTTTTGAAATTTTCGGCGACTGGAAAGGAGGATCGACTACAACATCAACCGCATTAGAGTCAGAAAGTCAATGCCGATTTTTTGGCCTACATAGATCACCCGATAGATGGTCAGACGTTGACGGCAACCCTAGCCTGCATCACCGGCAGAAAAGACGTTGATGCGTCTTCGTCGTCTTCTTCAATTTTTTTCTCAATCAGAAAACAAAGGTAGCAACCTTATTAGCATCCTAGCGGCAAACGAGGACAGCAAGTCCAGGTTGCTTCCACTCGGCAACAGAGAAGCCCCGACACCAACTTGAGTTCGTCGACAACATTATGCGACCAGTGGCCGGTAGCTTCATCGATGGCAAGCGAGAATGGGGGAAAGTTACGGAAGGTGAAGACGAGATGGATCCTCAACTTAGTGTTCGTTTGGACTGAGTTTGGGTCCGAATCAGCGGTCGTCAACAACAGGCAGGGATAGTGTCGGCGACAGCAAGGACGCCGATGAATTTTTAGCAGTCCTTCAAATCCATCATTAACGATGGCCAATAAGGAAATGCCAGGAAGAACCTCAAGTTCCAACCTGACTGGCCCTCAAGCGACGATAACCACTTCAATAGCTTTGATGCATTGGCAAGCCTGTGAACGATAATTTGAGTCCAAAGAGGGAGTTCGGTTCAGGCAGACAGCCGCTAACATGCCATGCAACATGAGTGGGCAGATGCCTTGTGCAAAAGCGGCTGTCTTGGAAACCTCCCCCATGCAGACGATGCCTAGTGACGTGCCATGGAGCAAAGGCATTGTCTCATTTAGTGCCAATGTGGTGTGCAGATGGGATGGGTGGTCAAAGGCAAAACAAGAACATGGTGTGCAAGTGAGATGTGCCATTGAAGGTTGACATACTGTGCAGAATGGAATAGGCAGACATCTTCGACATGTTGTGTGGAGAAGATGGCGCGAGTGCAACTATTCTGGAAGCCTCTCCGCGCAAACAATGTGCCACGTAGATAAGTAGATAGGCAAGTGTCTCCGACCTATTGACGTGCCGTGGAGTCAACTCTATATGATAGACTCTTGAAAATATATTAGGGTATATAAAAGGCTATATTAGAAAAAAAATTCATTTTTTGCGGCTTATTCATACAAGTTAATTGCACAGTACCCATATTAGACATGCATGCAATTAATTGGATTTTTGCCAATCCAAACTAGTAAGAATATTTTAATTAAATTAATTAAAATATTTGGATTAGCCAATGGTGCAAATAAAAATTTCAAAAATGTTCAAGATGTGGGAGTCAAGCCTCTCTGGGACGTGGGAGTCCAGCTCCAATTTTCCAAAATGCCCCAATGGTGAAGCTAAAATTCCCGAGATGCCCCCATTAGTGAAGCTGGCATGCCCAAAATGCCCCAATGGTGAAGCTGGGCTCATTTTTCAAGAATTTCCAAAATGTCCCAAACGGTGAAGCTGGGCTCATTTTTAAGGAGTTTCCAAAAATGCCCCCATTGGTGAAGCTGGTATCCCAAGAATGCCCCTATGTTGAAGCTGATATTTCTAATTTACTTCTAAAGGATCTCAAGCCTATAAATACCCCTCCCTTTTCTTTTGAAAGGGGCAGAGAATTTTGAGAGAGAGAATTTGGAGGAGGAGCTTGAAGAGTCTTCAAAAGGCCAGTGCCTCACTTGACACCAATGGCCTCTAGCCACTGGTAATTTCTCTAATGCCTGAGGGCACTCTGCCATGGCCACACAATAGTACACACATAGGTCTCACCCATGTTGTGGTAATGGTGGGTCCCATACGACTAATAGACAATAGGATAATGTTGGATTAAACATTCTAAACATATTAAAACCTATTTAAACCTTGATTAAACTATTTAACTATTCTATAAATCAGGAAACTAATGACATTGTCTTAAATTAATTAAGAATTATCATTTAGCACTAATTAGTATCGTTAGTGTTAACCATGATTAGGCTTAATTAACTCAAAATATAATTAGGTTTAATTCATGCAATATGGATCTTCAATCTCTTACAGTATAAATGGCAGAGATTGACCGCTTTCAGTTTTCCAAAGGATATTGGAAAACACCACTCATCAACTCATCTAAAAGCCTAAGTCTAGGACTGAGTCATGACTCACTGAGTCACCGAGTCATGACTCACCGAGTCAAACCTTAGCAGATATCATCATCAAAACTGTCAAATCCAGTCATCCTGACCCACTCTTCCTAAGCTTCTCATGGGTAATTGAGAGAGTCGAGCCAAATCCAATCATCTTGGTCTCACTCTTCTTAAGCTTCTCATAGTAATTGAGAGAGCCGAGCCAAATCCAATCATCCTGGTCCCACTTTTTTTAAATTTCTCATGGGCAATTGAGAGAGTCGAGCTAAACCCAGTTAACCTGGTCCACTCTTCCTAAGCTTCTCATGGGTAATTGAGAGAGCCGAGCCAAATCCAGTTATCCTGGTCCTACTCTTCCTAAGCTTCTTATGAGTAATTAAGAGAGTCAAGCCAAATACAGTCATCCTGGTCCCACTTTTCCTCAGCTTCTCATGGGTCAATTGAGAAAGCTGAGTTGTCCCACTCTTCCTAAGCTTCTCATGGGTAACTGAGAGAGCTGAGCCAAATCCAAATATCATGGTCCCACTTTTCCTAAGTTTCTCATGGGTTAATTGAGAGAGCTGAATTATCTCACTCTTCTTAAGCTTCTCATGGGTAATGAGAGAAAGCTTAACCAAACCTAAGTCACCTATTTTCTTCTGATCTCTTTCAGGTCTAAATACAATAGAGATCACCTGATCTTGAGTCTTTCCGGGATATGCCAATTAGGTTACAAAACACCTACTGTCTCTATGGTTTCTTACAGTCTAAATAACAGAAATCATCTGGTCTTGATTCCACCCAGGACAAACCAATCAGATCAAAACACTCATTTTCTAGGTTGACCCAGTGTCTAACAACCTAGTCTAGAGCCGTGTCATCCTATCCACCCATTGACTTAAGGCGATCTCCTAAATATTAAGTCATCGCAATGTGTTAGGCGATCCCAAAGACAGCGCACATCAATTTTGAGAGAGAGTGTATGTTTTATTTTTGGGTTTTTTAAATGCAGTGTACTTTTCCTTTTAATCAAGAGTTTTCTCCCATTGTGGAGATGTAATTAGGACCACTTGTGGTCTGAGATGTGAACATACAGTTTTTTTGATGTATACAGCAAATGTAATCAATCGAGGCCAATCAATAAAAAATAAAAAATGTTCAATTCATTCCGAAAGATGATGAATATCTTGTAATGTTGTTCCATTTTTGTTTTCTCCTCTTTTTGTACTTGTTACAGCTTGTTTTCTGTTGCTTCAGTTTTTGACTTGTCTATTTTTTAATGTTACATGCCCTAACCCAATGTTTTTTTCCAAGTTGTTGATTTTGTAACAGCTTTTGAACATCACAAATTCTCAAATTCAAAGGTGAGAATAAAACTTCAATGATCTAAATCATTCTTATTAATTCTATTTACATCAATTGACACTAATGCGGTTTATAATGAACATCAAGCAAGAATGGAAAGCTTCTCATCCAAAGCATCTCCTACCAACCAAAGCAATGATGGAAGAATGTTTTGTGGACCAATTGCTACAATGATGAATGAGGCAATGTTTGTGTTAGTTATATCTAACTAGCATGATGCTTTTGATAGAAAAAAGGAAACTAATGCCTACAAGCTCCTTTCTATCATAGGATCTCTCATGAAAGGCATGGTGAGTATTTTTGCTTTATTTGCCTTTTTATGAACTTCAATTTTTTTGCAAGTTCATATCACATGGTGCTTTGTCATTGTTAAATTAAAATGCAAGACCCCTTGGTTAGCTTTTAATGAAAATTTCCTAAGACTGCAGAATGTGAGGTTTTTTTGCTAGTTCCATTAATTGTACCATTATACTCAGTTATTTTATCACTTCTACAAATCTGCATGCTAGATTGGTACTTAAGTTATTACCAAAAGATTCAAAATAGCCTCAAATAGCTCTCATCCTCCTCTATAAGATCTTCTATGATCAAATAGATCAAGTGATGACTCACTTCCTGGTGAACCTGATTAAATCCTTTGATAATCATAAGCAACCTAAAGGGTGTGTCTGCTATTGTCATTTTCCTACTTCATCTAACTTTTAAAGGATAATTCCGCCTCACTACTCCATCTAAGGTGATGTTGGACCTGATGTCTGATACAATCAATAACTATCCAAAATTTGCCAACATGGTTGATATAATTATTCATATCAATATCCAGAATTTCAATTTGTTATAATTCAATAGATTTGTGCTTTTGATAATCATGAAATGTGACTCAGAAATAATGAAAAAATGACAAATTATATCAGTGGGGAGTAGAGTGATGCACTTCCTCAAGCTTTTTGATTGAGGTTGTTGGTTTTTACGTCCTTAAGAGATTGAATTTCTATACCATCCAGTTTTTTCTAGTATCAAGATTACCATACTTCAATAAAGAAGTCAAGTGAAGTCCTACATGATATAGGAGAATGTCAAAATACAGGTCACTTAGCTGAACCCAATGAGTTAGATGATGCTTCAATGGTTGCGGAGAAGAATGACTGAGCATGGTTTGATCATCTATAAGGTTTGATATGATCTAAATTGCATTCCTAGATTTATGATGCACGCTTTAGCTGAGATTAAATTTGACGATGTCCAATTGTTCTAATGATTCGGATGGTGGCTTAGACTATGCTTGGATTGTGAGAAATGGAGTATCCTTCCTACTCTAATGCAATGTGACATCTAACTAACAGCCTAAAACTACCTTTAATAGTTTTGTCATTATTTAATTTATACTGACATCATCTCCATCCATTTCCACCTATTTTTCAGATTCCACCTTTTCCCACAATACAAATGCACTGTTTAGGAGTCCCCCTTTTACATCTTTATGTACCCCTTTTAGTTTCACATAGTATGAAATATTTTGTGTATTTCTTGGTTTCGGGGAGAGGATCTGAAGAAACAAATCGGAGAACTGACGTATATAGAGTGCAGTGCAAAGACTCAATAGGTTTGTTATAGGTTAAATAGCATAATTCTTTTATAGGTAATTTCACTATCACAGGACCCTGTGAAATTTTCATTGCATTGGATTGTTTGAAGTTGGATCCATATTTCTTAATGAAAGCAAGATCCCACAATTGTGTGATCTACTCTACAAGAATTATGGGACAACAATGCCTCGTCTAAGGGTAGGCTTAACTATTCTCCGATGTCTTCAGATGTTATTAGTTGCTCTATTCTGTTTCTCATTCTGATTTCTTGGTATTCTTTGTTATGCAAGCTATTGGCTATGAATTTGACTATGACCATTATCACAGGTGCCATTTTTCTCTTTTCCATAATGTGTTCTCTGAATTATTTAGTTTAGCTTAGGTTCTTTTAATTGAGGAAAACAGAGAGCTGACAGAGAGAGAATGACTAGGCGCTATTATGAGTAGCCCCGAAACCAAAATTTCACCACTATCAGACTATCAAGGTAACTCTCTATTTAATTGTAGGATTTTGTAGTTTTGATGAATGGGATCTCCGCACTCATCTATTTTGAATCAATCATTAGGTGGGCACTTCTCGCAAGGTGAATGGGGCAGATTTTTCCTTGGAGAGCATCCATAACATCCAAGAAGCAGTGCCGGAGCTATGGGAGGTAGTTGAGAAATCGATTGCTGTGAGGTACTTAAGGAAGATGTCAAGGGAGATGGTGATTGAGACTCCTATGACTGCTTGAGCTTGCATTGCTAAAGATGATGGGTGGGGGAAATGTATTAGAGAAAGAAAGATGATTTCCTCATTAGGCAAAACATTTTTCTTTTCTTAGTAAATATATCTATGCCATTATTTATAATAAAATTAATCTTCAAATTTTCTTGTCTCTTTGATATTGTGCATCCCAATTATATTCTAATTAAAATAAAATAATTTATATATGATTATATTTATGTAATTCAATTATTTTGATGCATATGATGATTATTGGCAATGAAATTATTTTGTTGTGTTTTGATAATTATTGACAGCCAAATTATTATCTTTCATTTGATTATAAGCAACTAAAAATTACCTTGCGTATAATGATTATATGTAACCAAAAATTGCCTTGCATATAATAATTATAAGCAAACAAAAATTGTCTTGCATATAATAATTATAAGCAACCAAAAAGTACCTTGCATATGATGATTAAAAGTAACTAAAAATTACTTTACATATAATGATGAAAAGCAACCAAAGGGTGTCTTTCATATAATAATTATAAACAACAAAATATTAATTTAGTTGTCAATGCAAATATGTCAAGGAGCATTTGCAACCAAATTCCAAAAAATTTATTTGGATATAAATAATTTTTAACAAAGAAATTTAATATTTTTGCAACCAAATATTTGGATACCAAAAATCAAATTTCTTAGAGCGTATACAACAACAAACATCAGGTTTTTTATTTTTATTTTTATTTTTTGTTAAGCCGTCCACCTTCTGTTAAACAATGATGGGATGAGAAAAGTCAATTGTGCTAGATCTCCTTAGAGTTGGTATTTTTGAAATCTTCTCAACACAATCCACACTTTTTTGTTGATTTTATCCAAACGCCCCCTAATGGTAATTTTGGGAATGTTGATGAACCAATAATATTATTCTTAGTTTTGAAATCCTCTAGTTTTTTACTAGAGAAAAAAACCTCTTATATAATTATCTTAATATTTATTTTTATTATTGAAATTCTCTTGTTAGGACTAAAGAAAAACAATCTTGTGTAATCCCCTGAATATTATTCCTGGTGCTGAAATCTTCCATGTCTGACTAGAGAAAAAGAAATTCCCTTAGTTGATCGCAGAAGATTACTTAATTTTTCTCCTCCAATTGAAGAATATTTTATGCAATTTCATATGCCCCCGCATTTGAAGTGGAAGTTTCCTTTTTCTCCTCATAAGAGGTTTTATATAGCATAATCAAGATCATTGTCCATAAATGGATGGAAATATGTATTATGCACCTGACTTGAGATAATCGAGAAAAATCTTACAACAATGGCATAGCATTAATCTCTTATAAAGGAAAGAATTTTATAAAAATTAGTAGATGGAATGTGCGGGACTAGTCCTGCTTCACTGGTGCATGCCATTTTTAGAGTCTAGTGGGGTCAAAGATAGCCAAACTTGGAAGTAAAGTTCCTCCAATGGGGTAGTGATTAGTGAAGATTGATTCCATCAAACCAATGGAATCCATTTCGGGTATTATTGTTCTCCAGGCGTATCTTCCTTTTCCATTTGGGTATAGCAAGTGGCACATTCTCCCCGTCGTCCTTCATGTTCAATGAATGAGATGCCCCACGTGATTTCGTCCTTTCTTTTGGATATTTTATCCTCTGTGCATATGTTAGTGGGGCTTAATAAGTCTACCCACATGGTTTCTCCAACTTGGATCCGAAGACTCAGTTGACAGCACAGCTTCCACAATAAGAGTCGTCCACGTTCCCACCGACCGTCAATAGCAGCCGCTGAATTTGGATTGTTACTAAAAGCCCCTGGGAGACGGACAAGAATTCAAAAGGACCCAACCCCCACCACCATGTGGTTCAGTATCCAGCCAACCTGCCTAACAAGTCTAGTGAAAATCGTCCGAATTTTAGTCACAACCGAATAAATTCATGCGATCGTTCCCAACCACGTTGGACCCACCAACCTGAGCCGAAACCCATTTCAAATTTCATGCACTTTATTATGGAACTGACAATACACTAATAAGAATAACACTAGTTAAAAGCTTAGTTGCTAAATTTTATTCTTCCAGCACTTTTGATATACTGTATGAAAAAATAAGAGGGCGTAAATTTTTTGCCCCCTTTTTTCCAAGGTCATTTACATATACCTAACATTTTACTTGTAATCGTAAATATACCTGTGACTTTAAAATATTAACAAATATTCCTGTAAATTTGAAAAAAAAATGCAAATATACTAATTCCATTAATGACAGTCAGAATGGATAATATAGAAACTACATGCAAAACTTAAAGTCTGTTATGGTGTTATGACAGTCACACTAATATGTTTGATTCGAGGGAAAAGAAGAGTAATTAACCCCTTTGAAAAAAGAAGGCTAAAAGCTACTTTTAAATTTTTTATTTTAATATGAAATTTAATTGCTTATGACTAACTTATTTTTTCACATTATTATCTTTCATTTTTTTGAAAAAACTTATCTATTTTTCTTTTCATTCACTTTATAATTGACATTGTTACCTACATTTCTTCACCTATTTCACTTCTTTTAACTGCAAAAATGTTTTATAAATTTATAAATATATCTGTTAATATCTAAAAAATATTAGGTATATCTGTAATTATGCATAAAAGATATAGATATATTTGCAAAATTCTTTTTCCCAAAGTGAAATTTATCTACATTAATAATAATTTTCTCATTATTAGTTATATTTTTAATTATTTTTTATCTTTTCATTTAATGTTTATTTTTTGTCCACTCCGTCGCTGACAACACCTCCGCTTTAGTGATTTCTTTTGAATTCTTTATTTCTGACATGATACGAAGTACAAACACACCCGAAGGGGTGAAATTGAAACTTTATGAGGTGCTCTGTTTGCAAGAGATCTTATACTCCGCAGTGGCAGTAAAACTAAAGAGCGTGACAAGCATAATCCAACTGGACTAAAGCTGAGTTGGGTTCCGCCTGTTTCAGACCCAACTTGCAGCCGCCACAGACCGAGCTTGCCCTCTGCTGACAATAATTCCATTAATCTTGTGTTAAAATCCCATAAGCAAAGATTATTTCCAACCGCTCCTTAAAATTCTAATCCACAAAGACATGACCCAAAATCTCCGGAAACAACAGAATTATTTTCCTTGTTCATAACTAGCAGGCGAGAAACTTGCCATGTATTATTAATACAGAGTTACCTACACTACAATAAGAGACTATGGCGAGCATTGTAGCTTGCACATCCAACCATGTCTAGAAAATTAGAGTAATTACTAGACTAATCAAGGGAACTACGAGATAGAGATTCTTGATTTATCGGAATGTAGTTTGCGATACTTTGATTGATTGGAGGAACGGAACCTCCCCGATCTACTCTTCTTGCTTGGAAGCGACGAATGGGGTATGAAAACTCCAGTTCCTTTGCTTACTCTCTCGCTATTAGCTACATACACCACGGGAGGAGGAGCAGCAGGGCTGTATGCATGGGAGAACGCCTGACAACATGTAGATTTCACATGAACTATAAATACAACAAGTGCTATTGCAAACTCAGAATCTTTTGGCATGAAAATTGCATTTATTTCCTTTATAAGTCCTTAATTAATTTTGTAACGCAACTGGTAGACATGAAATAAGAGCAGATATATGACTTCTAGTAACTTTATTAATATCGGCTATATATTAGTCCCCCAAATCCATCAAGAGTCAGATTTTTTCTTGAAGCATGCATTTGGGTCCTTGAACATTCACTTTTCGATAGAAAATTTCCAAGGAAAGTAAGGCGAGTAAATTGACCTGTAAAGAAACAGAGGAACAAAACCCATGAGAAGAAGGAGAAGCATCGGTATCATTATCGTCGTCCATGATGAGAAGCGCGATCCGCTTGCTAAGATCTGCAAAGAAGACATCGTCTTCCACTTCCAGAGAAGCTTTCATAAGGCTACCAAGCTAGACACGTCGCACCCAATAACTGATATTGATGAGATGATAGATAAGAGTATGCCTTAGCTACTTCCAGTATTGTTTTTTCTTCTCTCTTCTCAGCTGTGAGGCTGTGATGGGGTTTTAATAGGAGATGGGGAGTGGAGAAGTGGAGGTTGTGGACCATGAGAAGGGGCTTACAGGGGCAGTTGGCCAAATGGCCTGGCCCTACTGACGTCATGAAGTGCATGATGACATTATCCAGTTGTGAGATGGGACGCGGGGCTGCCGGCAGCAAATGTGCCATGATATCAAACCAAACCAAGACTGTGTTGGGAATAAAACAAAGAACACACACAAGCATTAATTAATCAAGCATACAGAAAATAACATGGATCAGTCTTGCCCATCAGAGAAAAAAATTCATTATGAAATAAAATACACATCTTTCCTCTCAAAGATAACACCTTGTCTCTCCCAACACATGACCTGTCTTAGCCCTCTGTGTCTCACGGAATCTCTCAGCCTTTCCCTAACCCTAGGGAACATATCTATTTATAACCCTATATAATACACATGCCCTAATGCATAAAACACATGTGCAGGCCCAGTGGACCTTGCAAAATACAAGATACTACCCAATAAATTTCCGCCTTGGCTTAAATTCTACAGCATCTAACCAACTTGAAGAATAACCAGTGTTATCAACTATCCTGCAAGCTCACCAAACTCTATCAGCCACACTTCAACCATCATAGCCCACTACACCTCTCCCGGGAGCCACATACAGCTTACCACCATTGTACAACTCGATATGGCTCTACCTCTCTCATTGTTGCACTGCGATCTCCATCAAAGATACCACGATGAACAACCAAAGTAAACATCATTTGTTTTTTCTCAAAATTCTCCATAGACTTGACCATCTGATCCTCCATAGACTTTACCATTTGATTCTCCACAGATTTCATCGTCTATACTCTACCTACACCTGCAACTTGGGATCTCACAGGATCTCCACCTGTTTTCATACTTCCAATCAATCTATATAGATTCTTAATCATCTAATCCTTCATGACAACCATGGCCCTTCTACTCGCCTTGAGAACTCCACCTTCAGTAAACATCCTATAAGCCCCTGGAATCCAATATTCCCAATGAAATCAGGTTCATCCTTAGATCCGGTACATGCTTCACATCAACCAGTGTCCGAACAACACCATAAAACATATGAACCCATAGTGTCCCAACACCGGCAATCCTGCTCTCCGCTTTGTTTACCATCGTCATAGTACTACCATTGCACTCTGTGTATGTATTGAATTACTTTCTCATGACACACATGTGAAAAGAACAATCAGAATTTAAAATCCAATTGAAACCATCCATACCTGCTTCTGTTGTCAGTGAGACATCACTATCTTCAATAATTGTTGTCTCATCAGATGATTCCTCCATCTTCTGCTTTCCTTCTCCTTTCTCTCTTAACTCTGATGCACCTCAGGACAGTTCCTCTTGATATGATCATATTTTTTACACCTCCACTAATTGAAATCTCCCTTGAACTTGGATCTGCTTCTGCCTCTTTGAGAACCATCCTTTCTTTCAACAAATCTTCCTTTGTTACAACCACATGTCACCGATAAAGCACTCTCATTGCCTGTCAATCCACTATTGCTACTTTTCTTTCAGGTCTAAAATATCAACAAAGAAGCAATCACCTCATCTCTCTTTAATATATCCTTCCCAAACATTAATGTTGTCATGATATAATCATAAAAATCAGACAATGAAGCTAACAGGAGTAAAGTGTTATCATCCTTCTCAATCTCGATGACAAATATCTTCCCATCTTTATCAATTTTCACTTCCAAGGCATCCAAATCTGTCATTATTTTATCGAACTCATCCAAATTCTCAAAATCTCCTCCTTTCAACCAAAGACTATACAGTCGCAACTTCAAATACAGCCTGTTCGTCAATGACTTTGACTTGTACCTGCTTTCCAACTTCGTCCACACCTTCTCTGGATCCGTCAAGTTAATGACCTCTCGAAGAATGTTGTCCACGAGAAACAATTGGATCACACCCATCGCTAGATCCCTTATGTCTTGTCATACACTTTCAATCAAATTTTCTAGTTTCTCTGACTTCTTTTTGAATGCTTTCACTGTCCCCTCCCAAGTCAAGATATTCCTCACCCGTTGCTACCAAAGGGTGAAATCATTTTACCCATTGAATGACTCAACCTTGAATGTTGCCTTCAGATTTGCCTGCATTGATTTTTGACCTAAGTTGCTCTATGCTACTGCCAAGTTTGAAGTCCCTGCCGTATCTAGCATTTTTCAACTTCAAAATACAATGTCCTACACAAAATACCTAAAAACAAGCAAAATCTCCAAAATCTAAACCATCCAGGTGATTTGTAACGTCCCACAACTTAGAAAACGACACTTGAATCACTAAAATCCGACCTCTGGATCACAAGAACCCGACAAAATTTGGTTGTTCAATCACCTTTCTACTCTGTCCATTGTGACGGATAGATTCCGTGCATCACCTTCCAAATGCAGGAATAGAAAGCCCTAGCAGCACCAGCCATCACTACTCCTTTTTGCCGCCCACCGTCGACCGTCTATCAACTAATCTACTCCGGCCAGATCCTCTCAACCGACATTTTGATATCGGATGTATATTCTCCATATTGGATTGTACCCAATCTTTCGAAAGAAGGAGAGGAACGTTATTGCCACCCTGCTTTCTCTCTGTTGATAAAGCCATCGACACCACTATTATTGTCGCTTCTCCGGCGAAATCGCCCGTCTCTCCGCTATCTCTACTCGGCGCAGAAACCCACCGACTATTTCTGGCTGGGAAAAATCCATTGTCATTGTCTCCTTCCTCTATACCAACTGGGAAACAAACCCAATAGCTTTGTTGTCGCCCTTTCTGCTCTCCACTTATGGCCGACCTTGATTTTGATGGGTTGGGAGGAAAAAACCCAACAATCGTGCAAACGCCGCTAGTCCGCCCGTTGCTTCCTTTGTTCACACCACACTGCCAACCACATGATGCCGCTGACTAAGTCTAATCGGATGCCCCGATCTGCTACCTTCCATCTGATTCTCACGATGCTGCCATCGTCGATCGACTTTAGCCACCACACGACACCTTCTGACGCCCAATCAACGTCCTTAAGCTGTCCGATTTGTGGTCCTTCGGTATCCGATCTGCTGCTGCAAATCTGAGCTATCAAATCATGCCTAGATCGAGTCGTCCAATCTGCATGATCACCTCGATCGTATGCTTGTACTCCATTCTCACTGGATTTCAACGATCGAAATCCCATTAACTAAAGCTCTAATACTACTTATCGGGGATAAAATCGAGAAAACACATAAGCATTAATCAATCAAGCATACAGAAAATAACATAGATCAATCTTACGACCTACTCCTCTAGAGAAAATAATTCACTATGAAATAAAATATACATCTTTCCTCTCAGAGATAACACCATGTCTCTCCCAACACACAACCTATGTTAGCCCTTTGTGTCTCATAGAATCTCTCTCCGGCTCTTTCTAACCCTAGAGAATACATCAATTTATAACCCTACACAATACGCATGCCCTAATGCGTAAAACTCATGTACATGCCCAGTGAACCTTACAAAATACAAGACACTACCCAACAAAAAGACAGCACATCCCAAACACACATGCCCCGGAATGGCTCACAAGATTTCCTCTTTCCTTCCATATCTTGTACAGTCTTTTATCCTATCCACTCACTAGATATCCATAACATGGCGTGTTGCTCTCCACGTCAACTGCTTCCTTTCGGCTGCCAATAGGAAATTTCTTGTGTGTCATCTGGTCGGCAACTCGGCATAGCTGTATCTGGTATGCAGTGGTAGATGCTGTTGTCCATGCATCAAAGCCAACCTCTTCAGCAGAAAAGAAATTATTTCATTTTATTCTTGCCCGTAATTTATCTCTGATTCAACTTCATGGTGGGTTGCTTGTGCCTAAAACATCTAAATTTGCTTGTATGGAATTATTAAACTTTCACACAAAATGAATAGGATGGCATATACATTGCCTTGACGGCGAATCCTCCAAACTATTCAGAAATTTTAACCTCACGTTTTTACATCGTAGCCTAATGTGTGACTTTAAAAATGGGATTGTATTCAATTTAAGCCTCTATTTGGATACAGGAGTAAAAGGGGTGAAAATAGGAGAATCAATAGAAGGAATGTAAAATGAGAATACAGATGTAAAAGGGGTGAAGATGGGAGAATCTATAAAAGAATATTGTAAAAGTTGAACACACTCAGAAAGAGAAGAAATGACTTTGGCGTGATGGCGGTGATGCCGACCATACAACGATTGAAGCTAAAGAAAATAGGCTTTTATTTCTTTTTTTGGGGGGGAAAAATTTGATGTAAAATGTGTAAGGTTGTTATAGATAGTTACGGATAAACAAATACCAAAGATGATAAACTTGTACGCTACTTTTATTTTAGGCTAAAAGAGGGGTAAAGCAAACTAAGCCTGAAAATAAAAGATAACAAAAAAGGACTAATAGATTGGATTTTTATTATTATTGTAATAAATTAAATAACGTGAACAAGGCGTACCTATTATGCGGAAGATTAAATTGCCAGAAATGATTTCCACTGGTTTAACAACAATCGAGGATTGAATAGCCCCATTTGAGCGAGTGTGTGCGCGACCATGAAAAGTTGCCAACCTAATCAAAGCCGTTCACACATTATCAATTTGAGTGAAGTTAGCCAAGCCCGTGATGGGCGCCAAAACCCAACAATTATTGGGCTAAATGATACTTGTAAATGATAATTATGTTGGTGGTGATTATCAACCTCACTATAATTTAGTGGTTGCATTGAATTGAGATTAATTTCAACTCTAATTAATCCTATATTTAAAACTTAAATTCAACCCTAATTGCAGTCCTATTTTAAAAATTCCAATTCAACCATAAAAAATCCAAGTTGATTTTTAATATTAAATTTAATCAAGGTACTGTTACCATGGCACAAGTATTTGAATGAGTGAATTTACGTATTTATGATAGAAAATAATTTCATGATTGATTTTTGCTTCATTCATAAATTTTTAAATAGTTTAATTTTAATCGTTGAAAGTTTAAGAGAGAGAAAGAGAGAGCATGTTTGAACAGTGATAAATGTAACAAGAAATGAAAATATATCAAAAGAACAATTAATGCTATACAATATTAAGTAAATAAAAATGATAAGAATTGATAATGAAAAATATAGATATTGATGGAAAAAAATATAGTCATTTAGAGTATTAGAACAAGTAATATTACATCAATTTGTAATTTACATTTCTATTGCATTTATCTAACCGTATTACTCAGTCTTTTAGCTAGTGATAAATATTAGGTAGGAAAAAAGTTAAAAGTATTTTTTTAATTAACAATATTAACTGTCCCAAAATCTTTTTTTCTAATTATTACATATAGTTTTAATCATTATCTCTCATTTTTCATTTACAAAGTCTATCTATTTTATTATTATTTATTTTATTTATAATAGAAGCCATCTCTTGTCACATCGATTTTCTTTTTTCCTCTTTTAAGGTTCTACTTTTTTTGTCTTTTCCTCTTTTTTTCTTGGCCTTAAAACAAATTCATAGGATATGTTTGATCATGAAAATTGGTTTTTATCTTTTTCTCATCCTTCTTAATTCATGTGATATATGATTATCTTAACAACTTCACACTTTTCTCATGATGACTTATGTATCTTGTTCACGGAAACAGTCTATTTATTTTATTTTCAATAATTGCTTCTATCTTGTCTTATCATTTTTTTTCTTTTGTCTATTTCACTTTTTTCTTCTCGTTTTCATATATTTTCTCAATTCTCAAGTGAATATGTGTTTAGTTTGATGAAAAATAGATATCAAAAATATATATATATATATATATCAAAAATTAATTAATATACTGAGTACACCATATACTCACTACGTAAGAGCTTGAGAGTCTAATCAGGTGAATTTATAACTCTCTCTCTTTTCTAATTCTGTGAATTGCGAGACTCATTCAATCAAGAAAATTTCACCCAAACGGTAGTACAATCACTGTGAAAGCGAAATGGTAGTTGCCCCCAGTTCGCGAAGGTGGGTGGCATCCTAGCCGCTCGGACCAACCTGCGTGCACAAGTAAATGAGGAGGGAGAGAGGAAGCCAAATGTGAAGCCAAATGTGGACTTAATTGATGTAGGGCCCACCTAGATGAATTTAGCAAATCTATCCCATTCAAGGTGCTTGTAATTATTCATTTAATAATAATATTTAAAATTATTTTAATCCAAAATCTATGTTGTTCATACAAAAAGTAAAAATTTTAATGGGTTTATATTTACTATAAATATAATTAAATTTTAGTAGCTTATTCAATTGTTTCATAAAAATAATTATTATATTTCTAAATAAACATATTTTATTAAGAACTATAAATGGAATAGATATGTTAAAATTATCTTGGTGAGCCCCACATGAATGGGTTTCATATTTGGTTTTTGTAGAATCCATTCAAAGTAGTTAGTGCCCATCGCGCACATGTGAGAGAGAGAGAGAGAGAGTGATCCAATGAAACTGATTTCATTGAATATTTCAGTAGAACCTCTTCATTTGAGCTCATCTTGATAATTTAACATTAAGATCACTTGTTTAATTATGATATCAAAAATTATTTTTTGATAGAAGTCTTGTATAAGCTATACAATTTATAAAAAATTTAAAATTATGTATAAAATATGAAAGTCGATTAGATTCACTTACTTGAGTGTTAGGAAGTTATCATAATTTATAAAATCATTTATCTATATAGATAGAATATTTTAGAACATATAGATGTTTAATTAAAAACTTTAAAACTTGTATAATAATCAAATAATTTTAATGCATTAATATTCACCCTTAAATGATTATCATATATATAAATCTTTAATTTAGATGAATTTTGGATTTCTAGCTAGCCAAATTATTTTAAATGTAACGATTAAATTATGTTTCATGAAATTATAAATGGGTGCTCAAACTAAGAGATTCTACCAAAATATTTCCTCTGATGAAACCAGTTTCATTGAATCACTTTCCACACACATATATACATAGGTGATGATGTTGAATAATATTAGTTATAAAATGAATAAAAATAAAATAGTTATTTAAAAAAATAACTGAAATATATATATATAAGATAGTTATGTATAGAAGTGGTTAGATGTAGGCATGTGGAAAAAACAGAAAATAAATAACGTTACTCCCTTTAAACTTTTAGGGGTTTTTACTCTTTTTTTACCTCAAATAAAACACCCCCATAACATAAATATCAAAATAAAGATGCTGTGTAATATTTTATCTACATTATAGGATGGCTAATATTATACGATTCTAATTGAGTTTCCAAGTTTATTTTTGAATCCACCATTGAAATTTAGAAGATCCTAACTCAATACTATCAATTTGGATCTACCCAAATTAGGGCCCTGCTCATACTTAAGCCAAATGATCAGAGAAGGGCCATCTATGAAACGTCTTTTTTAAAACATCCTGGAATCAATACTCACCTTCCAGTAGCGTGTTTTCCAAAAAAATGAGCAATTGATTAGATCGATGTTGTCCTTATCATCAAACACTAGTACAATAATTGGTGCGTGCCTTCATTACGAACCGCTGATGGGCCGTCATATGCCCATCCAACCAACATCTTACGCTAATCAATTGAGGGGGCCAACAGCTGATGTTGGGTCGAGACTGATTTCGACTGGCTCGGAATAATGAAATATGTAATCTGATGTTTTATTAATCCTGCTTGCGCACTCCTCTTTCTCTCCCTCATCCCCAGGAAGAAGAGGAGTTGGGGCCCACTCAATTATAGGTCTGATGCGGTCCACACGTCTTCATGGCTGGAAAAGGGACCCAACATGTAAAAGCTGCTCTGCAGCAAAGCTGGCCGGAAATTCCGGAAGAAGTGTTTCATGACAATAAATGCATGTTCCTCGCCAACCTTCGTGTGCTCAGATACCGCGTGCCAGTGATGAACATCACCTGTCAGATGAAAGTGATAATATTGGAATTTAAAACTCATCTCAGACAGATGAATTAAACAAGGACTATGGATATATACTTTTTTACTATTTTAAATTTTCTCGAAAGCCCAGGAATCTAGGGTCATGATTTTTACGTATCAAACGCTTTCCTTTCTTTTCTTTTCTTTTCTTTTTTCTTTTTCCAAAATGCGAGAAACACCTGAGTTGGCCTAGATCCTTCACCGCTATTCTTTTTTCTTTTTCCAAAATGCGAGAAACACCTGAGTTGGCCTAGATCTTTCACCGCTATTTATGGGTGTTCATGCGGTGGGTTTGGCTCAGGTTCGAGTTTACCCAACTCTTAATCCTAACTTTACGTGTAAAATATGTATCCAATCTTAATTCCTATCCTATTTTAAAAATTTTTGCTCAACCCTTATCTTAATCTTTCGAATTTAGTTTAGGTTTGGAAAGCACCTTTGAGGTTATTATTTACATCTCATTGCCAATAGCTCTGCCAACTTTGCTCTCATCTTGCCCAATTCACTCTCATTCCAACTATATCGCAGCTTTGGCCTCATTTCATTTCAGATGGATATTTTACTTGTAACCATTTTATTTCTCTTTATGTCATATTTGCAATTGAAAAGGATTGTCAAAATTAACGAACCTGTTCCCCTCATGTTTCTGTTCTAGCAATGTTGAATAACCCCCATGTATTTTTACATGATTTGAAGCTCACTGCAACGTTTTATATCCCATGTTAGAGTATCTTCGAAATTGCATTTCAACCTTGTCTTTGTGCTTGCTTCCTCATGTTTTATTATCAAGCATCAATGTTATTCATTTGCAATTCATGGACGCAATGCTCTGGTGTTGTTTATTCCAGATGGGTTCGGGCTTTGCATTTGCCACTCGACAATCTGTCATATAGACCCCATTCGAGGCGTTTTGTTTAAGCATGCCCCTGCTGCATCGTCAGTATCTAAACGCGTTCATCATGTCACGTTTTCTGATTTAGTGAAATCCTTTTTAGAACCCATAGCAGATCATACAATGACTATGCCATGATCTTAACCTGTCATTTTAGGTTGGTCATTAGGGCAGCCCATCGTGGCACCTGCTGAAGGAGTGTTACACCAACTGAAGAAGAATAGAGGAGCTGATGAAAATAGATGTTGACACTATCAATACTGAACTTAATCTGGCTATTAATTTAGAAGGGAAAACTTATCATCTTTCAACTAAGAGAATGCCATAAATGCGGTACCGACAGCTGCAGAATGCTTTCCTTGGTACAAGACAGGAGGATTTGTAGATTTTGCTAGAGCATTCCATAAGACTTTTGGCTAGATGTGGGCATAGGGTTATAGTTTTTGTGCCAATGCCGGGATTATCAAGAAGATCAACATTTATATTATACAAAAGATATAAGGTGGAATAGGATTATAATCTATAAGCACCTTTGTGTTTGAACGATTATAGCTATTTCTGGGGCAGCAACAAAGAAACACGCCAGGCAGGCCAGTCACTGCTCTTTTATGCCCTATATCTCAATTGAAAGGTCAAACCATCATGGTAAATGAATACAAGGACAACGTTTTCATTAGTATAAATTATTCGAACAAAACTTGCCACAGTGGGGGAAAGCAGAAAGAAAAATGGGCACACATGCCAAGGTTAACATGCAAAAGAAATGAGAACTTGATTTCTCTCGTAGCTTTTGGATACTTTCTTCTGCTCCACATTGCATTTGCAGAGTCAATTTTCCCAAGGGAAATAACCAAAATCATGCGTATGAAACACTTGGGTGGCAGCAGAGACTGTGCGGTAGGGTTGCAGGGCGCCCTGGCGTTACATCGACAGAGAGAGAGAGAGATACGGGTTTCCTTTCCTTTCCTCGCCGTCTGCAGTTAGTAGTTCGATGATCATGGACAAAATCGATGGAGAGAGATGGGTTAGTAAGTTACCTAACCTCACCGTCAGCACTCATCTGTCCACCGATGATGCCTCCACTCGGTGCTTTCCGCTCTAGTTTTTTAGAGCAGAAAGAAGTTGAGGGAAATAAAAAATGGGAGAGGAGAGAAGAGGAAAGGGGATAGGTGTCGGTGCCACCAACACTCAGCCCATCAACCGTCCGCCGATGATGCCTCCACTCAGTTGTCGGTGTCGGAAATGGGGGTGGGGCTGCGAGAGAGAATGGGAAAGGAGAACGGGAGCTCGAGAGAATGTCAGGCAGAATGGGCATTTATTTAGGTTTTTATTTATTTATTTTTAAGTGTAACTGGGTTTGGTTTCGGTCCGAGTACCCGAAGCCTGAATTCGAACCAAACACAACACTTAGTTGGGTCAGGTCGGGGTCTACCCGAGTTTGTTTTTTGAAGGATTTCACAGCCCAACCATAGCCAAATTTAAGTTTGATTCAGGTGGGTTCGGACTGAACTCGAGCCTATGCATACCCCACTCGTTATTTGTTGGGTAAGGAATTATTGGCGTAAACATCTATGCGAGGGGAGAGATTCGAAGCCAATCAACAGCTCCCATAGGATCTGAGATATTGATTGTCTTTAGGCTATTGCTAATGTACTAGAAAGATCCTACTGTCTCTTTATTATCCAAACTATTGTTTAACATGTTTCGAATCATTTATTAGTTGTCTAGGCTGTAGGACTACAATTTGGCCTGAGTTTGTGGTCGGCTCATGCCAGATAAGCAACAAAGTTGATAAGCACCATATTGGTAAATTTAAATGGCTTAAACCTATCAAACAATTTGTAATGCAAAAGACTGATTTCCCCTCATATGCCCTAGGTAAATACAAAGAGTCTTATCTAAGATAATCTTACAGAAATATTTTAATAAATTGATATAAATTTGTTTGACAAGTAAATATTAAAAGTTAAAATAGTTAAATTTTAAGCTTAAAAGTGTTTTATGGAAAAGGATGGATATTTTGAAAAATATTTAACAAATATAAACATGTTCTAGTAAAATAACTTTCTAATAAGATAAAAAAAAAACCAAAAGGGAATTTCCAGCCTATTTGCCAAAATGCCATTATATACCTTTTTTCTATAGACTCCATTGATTATAATTTATTTCTCATGATGACTTAGTTTAATCAAATAAGGAAGTAGCCCATAAATAAGTTAAATCAAACTAGCCCTTAATTCTTTATCATATAATTAATTAATTAATTTTTTGTGCAACATATGAATTTTACAGTTGTACATTCATTTTGTGGGAGTTACTAAGGCAAGGTTAGGTTAGTTTAGGGTTTTATCCAACCCTACCTCTAACTCTACTTTTAAAATTTGAACTCTTAACTCTAATTCCAATTCAAATTCAAATTTGTTTCTAAAACTTTAATCCTAATCATAACCTTAATAGTGTTGATTAAGTTGAAGTTCATATTTAAATTTAAATTTCATACCATCTTCATTCTACTTTTTTATAAATTAATTATTTATTTTAAATATAAAATTAAAGTATTAAGATCTAACAAGCTAAACAAGTTGTTTGGATCATCCCTAAACAAAATGTTGATGTAGCTCTCGAAAAAATCCCGCCTTGAATTTTGTAAAACTAGAACAAAGGTCAGAAGACGCCGAGGGTGTTCCCGGTATGAACACTTCGACGCTCAAGTCAGTAAACTAGATTCTTTTAGAGATGAAAGGATAGTAACTAGAGCTTAGAGAGCCTGTGTCTGTTCAGAGGATACATACCTAGGTGTATTTATAGTTGAGTATGGGTGTGTAATCGAGATGCGTATATAGCCTATACGCAAGTAAGATACGGATTTGTGCCTAAAGGAGGACTCTAAGAGAATATGCATCATTAATGCTTATCTCATGGGACCACATAGTAACTGAAAGAAGTATCCCATCTATATTAGGATCTTATATGGCATGGTGTTAGCTGGATAATTGGGTACTTGTATTAGAGTTCTTTAACACCAATCCCCCCTTAAGAAGACATGGTAGAACTTGTCTTCTTATTTGCTTGATATTTTGTGGATGTTTTTATGCTTTTGCATGTTTCTACTTGAATGGTGCTTTCGAGATGTGATAAATGTGATAGATGATGCAACGTTAAATTTTTTGGAGCGACGCAGCAACTTCATTTTAAATGGCTTTTGCTTCTTTATTTGTGCTTACTTTACTACTTGCTTTCAGCTTTGTTGAAACAGAAAACTTAATGACTTCACTTAGGTCACCCTTCAATTTCATTCTTCAAAGCAGGTAATTCTGACTACTTCGCTTAGGTCATCCTTTGGTTCCATTCTACGGAATCGATAACTCTGACAACTTCATTCAGGTCGCCCTTCAATTCTATTCTGCGACACTAGTAACTCTGACGACTTCTCTTAGAACATCCTTCATTTTCATTCTTCAGAACCAGTAACTCTGACGACTTCACTTAGGTCGCCCTTAGAACTGATAACTCTGATGACTTTACTTAAGTTGTCCTTTATTTTTGTTAAGTAAAATCGGTAACTCTGATGACTTCACTCAGGTCGCCTTTGGAATTGATAACTCTAATGACTTCACTTAGGTTGTCCTTCATTTTTGTTATGCAGAACTAGTCTTCTTGATGACCTATGTTTTAACGCACTTACCAGTTGGGTATATAGCAGAATCAAGAACTCCAGGGCTTCTGTTAGACCCACTCTTTGGTTCCGACAATGGAACTAGAAACTCGGTGGCCTCTATTTAGGGGCACTCACTGATTGGGCATATAGCAAAACCGGAAACTCCATGGCCTCTATTAAACCCACTCTTCAGTTCCGAGAATGGAATTAGAGGCTCAATGACCTCTATTTAGGCACACTCATTGGTTGTGCATATAGTGAAATCAGGAGCTTCAGGGCCTCTATTAGACTCGCTCTTCGATTCATAGCATGGAACCGAAAATTCGATGGCCTCTATTTAGGTGCACTCACCGATCGGGAATATAGAGGAATAGGGAACTCCAGGGCCTCTATTAGACTTGCTCTTCGGTTCCTAGGATGGAGCCAAAGACTTAGTGGCCTCTGTTTAGGTATACTCAATTGTTGGGCATATAGTGAAACTGGGAACTCTAGGGCTTCTGCTAGACCTACTTTTCAATTTCAAGAACAGAACCAAAAAATCAATGGCTCTGTTTAGGCACACCTTCCAGTCGGGCGTATAAACTTGGTGGCCTCTATTTAGGCACACCTTTTGGTTTGGCATATAGCGGACAAGAAACTTTTTCTGGTCGGTCGTATAGTAGGATCTAGAACTCTTTTTGGTCAGGCATATAGCGGGACTAGAAATTCTTCTTGATCGGGCCTATAGCAAGATGAGGAACTCCTTTTGGTCAGGCGTATAGCGAAAACAGAAACTCCTTCTAGTCGAGCATGTAGCGGGATCGAAAATTCCTCCTAGTCGGGCATAGTAGGACCAAGAACTCTTTCCAGTCGGGCGTATAGCAAGACTGAAAACTCCTCATAGTCGAACATAGAGCAGGACTGGAAACTACTTCAGTCCGGTGTATAATAGAACTAGGAACTCCTTCTGGTAAGGAGTATAGCGAGACCAAAAACTCCTTCCAGCCGGCCATATAGCCAGATTGAAAATGCCTCCTGGTCAAGCGTATAGCAGGACCAGAAACTCCTTTTGGTCCAACATATAGCGGGACCAGGAAAACTCCTTTTGGTCGAGCATACAGCAGGATCGAAAACTCCTTCTAGTCGGACATATAGCGGGACCAGAAACTCTTTCTATTAGGCCTGTAGCAAGATTAGAAATTTCTCCTGATCGGCGTATAGTGGGACCAGGAACTCCTTCCGATCAGGCATATAGTGGGACCAGAAACTCCTCCTGGTCAGGCGTATAGTGGGATTAGGAACTCCTTCCGATTAGGCATATAGTGGGAATGAAAACTCTTCCAAGTCTGGCGTATAGCAGGACTAGGAACTCCTTTTGGTCTAGCATATAATGAGACCAAAAAAACTCCTTCCAGTCGGGCATATAGTAGGACCAGGGACTCCTATTGGTTAGGGATATAACAGGACTAAGAACTCCTTCTGATCGGGCATATAGCAGGACTAGAAACTCCTTCTAGTTGGGCATGTAGAGGGACCAAAAACTCCTCGTAGAGCATATAGTAGGACTGGGAACTCCTTCTGGTCGGGCATATATCGGGACCAAAAACTCCTAGTCGGGCATATAGCAGGACCAAGAACTCCTCCTAGTTGGGTATATAGCAGGACCAAAAACTCCTCCTGGTCGGGCATATAGTAGGACCAAGAACTCCTTCCAGTCAAGCATATAATAGGACTGAAAACTCTTCCTCTTTGGGGGTATAGCAGGACTAGAAACTTCTTCTGGTCAGGTGTACAGCGGGACCAAAAACTCCTTTCAGTTTGGCATATAATGGGACCAAAAACTCAATGGCTTCTATTCAGGCATGCCTTTCAGTTCGGTACTGCCAAACCAATCTTCTCGATGGCCTCTGTTCAAGCGCGTCCTTTGGTTTGGTACTATTGAACTGGTCTTCTTGTCCTGTTCTAATTTTCATTAGGAAAAGTACTAGTAAAGTAAGGTAGCTTTAATAGAAAATTTCTTTTGAATAACTTATAAGAATTTATTCACTGCTTTATTAAACTAGTTGTACATTGATATGAAAGGATAGGCAAAAGAGATTTTACTAACAATACTTTCTTAGATGCCTGACATTTCAGGTTCTTGAGATATATCTTTATGGCAACCTGTAATCTTACAAATACCGGATATATCTTTTCACCCTTATGCGATGACCTACAATCTTTAAAAATATTGGATTCATCTCTCATGAATATATAATGTAATTTCAAAACACCAAAAATAACAAATTTGCTTCTCAGAAAGGCAAATTTAGAATTATTGGATCCACCTATCAGAGATATATAAAGCAATTTTAGAAACATCAATCTTTCTGCCTTTCTGCAGTTACCTGTTGTTTGACGGTAAACATAAAGAAAACTATTATGAAATCAAAATTTTCATAATTGCATGAGTTCATGAACTATTGATGGTTAATGTGGTCCTACCTTGACTACCTATAAAGTTTATTAGTGTACATTGTTTCCAACATGATTGATAGACAGAAATTCCATATGAGTTAGTGGCTTTTGGAAGCATTAGATTATATCTTCCAAATGTTGTTGTGTAATATATCCAACCTTGAATTACATTATATTGATACTTCCAAAGTCCACCATCTTAAGAATTTCCGTGCATCCATCTAAATGCAGATTCCAATGCAACCGTCAATGTGGACCAATGCATGACAATAAAAAATTTCTAAAATAGTATCTAACATTTATGTAGGCCCAATCTACATTCATTTATTGACCCTCATAATATCACTGCTGGATTTCCAAATTCAACCTTAATATTCTAGAGAGAGTCATTTATATAGCTACGTAATATTAAAAATTTTAGATCGATCCAGCACCTTATTATTACGGACTTATGTGAGTGCTGTGAATAATTGGGATTGGGATGCACATAAAATCCCTTCTATGACTAGCATGGGACGTGAACAGCAAGTGGTGGTTAGATGGGTGCCACTTATGCGGTGTAGTGGGTGTCTAGGGAGGACATAACTCAATTAAAATTGACGATGTACGAAGTTCTAAAAAATGTGTTTTAATACACGAAATTCTTAAAAAATTTGACACACAAGTGTACACCCAAAGCAATCTAGCCAACACCAAATATGAAAAAAATTTTGTACTAGCCTCTAAAAATTGCTTACATCCGGACCCTAATGGCAACACTACTCACAACATGAATGGGTTGGAGTCATGGCTAACAGACGGATTTGCAGACGCATGTGTGTGCTTTCCTAGCCTCTTTTGATGGATGACATGGGCTAGAAGATAAATGCATCATTAAAATGGTAGGCTTTGATCAAAGTAAGGTTGTGGACGGTTGAGATTGAGGCATACAACATGCCATCCACAAAGCATTAGCAAAAGAAAAGACATGCTAAGATACGGAAAGAAAAACAATATTATTCAAATTCAAAAGAGTGCGAAGATCCAACCTATTGTTTTATTTTTTCCCAGTCGTAAGAAGGACAAGTTGTCGAAGTCATCATCGACAAATGATCACAAGTGGGTTTCGGATCTTGCCACATTTGGAGAAGATGAGCGAAAATAGCTGCATCCATCAGATGAGAAGAGGAAGAGGAGAACAGGGGTTTCTGTCAGCCTTGATTCTTTGAATTTATAGTGATTAGAGAGGAGATCTGGTGCAGCAAAAGATTCTCCAATGCTAGCGTGTGGAGGAAATTCATTTGATCGGAGAAGATTTTTTGTCAGACGGTCAACTGCGATGGTGTGGAAGGCAGCATCGGCGAAGGAAACCCATCCCTTTATTTAGTGTGTTGCCAGTAGCTAGGAAAGAGCTAGTGGTAGCAACACCAGCGGAGCAAAAATCCTTGTAGTGTAGGAAGGTCGCCAAAGTTATCAACAGTAAAGGAGGAAGGCCTAATAGCAAGGAAGAAGGTTCAACAATAGTCTAAGAGGTTTTTTCTTTTATTTTCGGTGGCCAATGTGCAGGTTTGGAGCAGAGGAGATACATCCGGTGATGTACAACCATCAACGATTTTTTGGTTAGATTAGATCGACCCTCTAATGGTAGACGACAATAGCACAACAACAGTCAGCGGTGGCCAAAAACTCATCATGTTCCATGCGGGCATTGCAGAGTGACGTACAAAGAGGTGTGCTGCAAGATGGACAGAAGAAAATTATCATAATAGTGTTGTATCCATACCTTAGTGTCATTTTGTAGGTTTTTGGATGCTGTGAATCACGTGTACAACTTAGATTAAACAAACTCTACTTGTTCATGGGTGTTTTGTGCAATTCTTTCCCACAGATGGTGCTAATATTTGGTTATCCCCAAATAGAATGCTGATGTGGCTCTCGTGAAAATCCCACCTTAACTCCTGCAATATTAAAACAAAGGTCAGAGGACGCCAGTGGCGTTTCCAGCGTCAATACTTCGATGCTCAAGTCAATAAACTAGACCCTTTTAGGGATGAAGGGATAGTAGCAAGAGCTTAGAGAACATATGTCTGTTCAGGGGGTACATACCTAGGTGTATTTATAGTTGAGCATGGGTACATAGCTGGGATGCGTATATAACCTGTATATAAGTGGGATATGAATTTGTGCCTAGAGGAGGACTCTAAGAGAATACGCATCCCTAATCCTTATCTCATGGGACCGTATAGTAGTTGGAAGAAGTATCTCATCTGTATTGGGATCTTTTGTGGCATGGTATCAGCTAGATAATTAGGTACTTGCGTTAGAGTTCTCTAACGCAAACAAAGAATTAAAAATAAGTAGCACATATTTAATTAAATTTTTTTAATAAAACTTAAGTATATTTCTAGGGTTGTGTCAAGGAATCATAATTCTAGATAACTATTTAGATAGTTGACAATATACCATGTCTGAGATTCAGAGCACGTGACTCCGCGTGGCCTTCTACGTAATCCTCTCTACATATAGATTACGCCTATCCTAAGTGTATATAACTCTATATGAGCTCAAATATAAAATGATCAATATATACTCCCTTGAAGTGTTTACGTTGGTATCATCTCTAGTGTCCTATAATATTTTTCTTGTCTTGCAAGACTCCTATTAAGGTTATCCATAAACTGATTTGGGCTTGACCCAAACAAGTTGCAGTGAGCCAAACCATGTTAAGCTTATCAAACTTTAATAGACCTTACCTTGGTATGAAGTTTGAATAACCTAGTCTAAGTTTAACCTGATTTTGATTTAATTCTTAAATTTACCTAAAAGTTATATACAAACTATGCCAAGCAAAAATTTGTTAACAAATTTATTTAATATACTTTTATAATATAATTAAAAAAATATAAAAAAGAGAAAAATTTATAAATTCAAGTGAGGTCAAGTTCAATTTGGAATAGGTTCCACTTAACTCATAATCAACCCTAATTTTTAAATTTCATCGAGCTTAATCTGAATTTAGAAAATTCATAAATAAAAAGTTATCACCAATTCAAAGTTTATCATGTATGGGCAGGGCATTGGTACCTACCGTTATTAAAAGTTTATAGGCCTGAATACCATCATAAGTTGGGTGAATATGTGTCCAGTGTCACAAACTAGACCGAGTCACAAGCTAGTTTTTGTATAGCTCTAACTTTTTTTCCTGATTCTATTATTATTATTTTTTAGCTATGCTTACTTCATCAATTTTAGGATCATTTTCACAATCATTAATATGGGCTTATTGTAACACCTGTGGTGTTGAAATTTGAGAAAAAAATTTGCATTTCAGTAAAATGAGGAATTGAGATGGTAAATAGTGAATTATAAAGAAATTTGTTATTAAAAACTGAATTGAATAAAGAAAATGACTTCATTAGTAGTTTTGAGTGAAATTGATCCAAGTGGTGATTTTGAGTAAAGTCATGTATATGACTTGAATAACTAATGAAGCATGTTTATTATATGAAATGTGAT
>JAYJMB010046489.1:18934-30589 GCA_036873735.1 Pouteria campechiana
TTCCTTTCTTGGTAGTCCATTTAGATCCTTGGAAGTGGACAGTTGCTAAATGATATGACCTGGACTAAGAACAGAATAAATGAGGGATTTCTGATACCTTTCTCATCTAAATCATTGATCATGCATCCATCCTCAAATCTCACGTTACTTTCCAAAAACCCACGTTGATGGAATCACCAGGTCAGCACTCAACAGGAAAAAAATATATACAAAAGAAACATAGGACAATATCAGCAAAATAATAAGCATAACGTTAATAACAAAGATAATAAGGCAAAATAAATAAACTTTTTCGATGAGAAAAATATGGCAATGATGAAAAACATAGGTACTAATTAGCAAGAGTAGAGTTGTTGGGATAACTAAATATGACGTCGCCCAAACAAGGATTTTTAGATGCTAGTAGAAGACAAACCAATCTACCTGGGGATTACAAGCTGAGTGGTCCTCATACTGGATGGTTGGTGACTGAAGAGGAGGCATGTGATGAGATACACACTCCATCGTTATGGAAAACAGACAAAAATCTAAGATATGTGCAAATGGTTAGGTGGGGACCCATTCGTTTCTACTGGTGAGAGGAAGTGCCCAACCAAGAAAGTTGAAAAAAGATGCCTCCAGAATCGGACCCGCCCGCACTGCAGAACAATCTGAGATGCGATTTGGGTGAAGGCCCAAACATGAGAGGCACGATGATCGAGCGTGCTTTTTATGTGCTATTTGGATAATCGAACTCAGAAAAGTTGATGCTCTTTACACATGCAATTGAAACCTTCATGTGCTACAAAGAAGGATCTTGTTTTGGGATGCAAGTTGAGATTTCCATCATCCTTCCTGCGCAGGCAAACGTATCAAACACAATCCCGCTTCTGGCTCTCTCATTGGAGGAATTGATATCCTGATTCCACACCCACCATGGTTGATGAACTCATCTTTCCTGAACTGATTTAAGCATTGCGATGGCACAGCTTTGTACTTGTAGAGTGTGGCAGTATAAAAAATAGGAAGGTCCCATCATCCATTTTATTTTCGAATGAGACCGATGTCCGGCTATTCATAGGAAAACCAAGATTAGAAACTTTTTCTTTTTGCCTTTCTCAGTTTCTATTGGAAAAATAGTTTGCCACTCAGTAATGGGGCCTTAATAAAGATGATAAAAAGATAACTGCCTGCCTATATCAGTGCGACACCACCAGCAAATTATCAAGATGGTCTGATCGGTGGAAGCCAAGGCCAGAGATTCCTTGAGCTGGCTTCCCAGCATTTGCATTTCAAAAAAAGGGGGAAGGGGCGCACTGCACGTGCAGACCATTCAGCCATATTTTCTCCCATCTATGCTGCGATTCATATCAGAGTAATACATACAGAAAAGCTTGGATGGTAGTCTCCTGAAAGCCCAAATTGCTGCCATAAATCAAATGCTTAAAGCTTCATGGATGACCCCGGATTTCCAATGGGTTAGGTCTAGGCTCATGCATCCCAAATGCGGAGAGCTGGGAAGGTTTCAAGTTGGCCTAAGCCCCACCCAGAAAAGAATGCTGCATGTTAATCTACAACAAGACAATTGACTCCCTTCCTTCTTTTTTTTTTATGAAAATTGGTAAAAAAATAAAGGAAATAAATAAACTGCTGGAGTGCGGCTGTTCCCTCACTTTTAAATCTGACTGCAGCTAGGCTGAGGCCTCCCAATCGGAAGAACCCGTCTTGAGGACATAGCAATCACATTCAAATGGGGTTTCCCCAAAAAAGGAAAAACAGGCACAGACAGAGACCTGCGGAGCTAGCTCAAGCACATGGCCCAATTGCAGAACCTGAATTGATGAATTCCATCCTAGTTGGAAAACAAAATGCAAAAGCAAGCCCACTTCACAATAGCCAGGCTATAAGCTATCCCTCCGTGGCACAAAGCTTTCATTTTGAACATGGACTGCAACTCAGCCATACCTGATCCAGATTGTTAGCTATTTTGTGCCAAAAGGTGCAATAGTGCAGAATTTCGTTTGATGTAATGCTTCGTGAATCATGAGGGCGATATCGAATGGCTTTATCATCATGCACTTTTAATACTTTCATCAGTCCTTTGAACAAATCCGAATTTATAGGATTTGTACAGCCAACTGATTTAAGGTTAAGTTCCCTCTCTGGTGCATGAACACCATCGAGGTGTCTAGAAGATCCAAGTGTCAGAAACTAGATAGATTACAAGTGAAATCTCACAAGGCATTAATAGGGGTAAGTTCCCAGGGAAATCAAAACACGGTTAAGGAGAATGAGATAGTCATCTGTATGTAATCTAAAGATTCCAAACCACACAATCTCTTTCATGTATCAGGTTTCCATGTTAGAGCCTTGGACAAAAGAAGTCAAATTGTCATATCAATGAAAAGGAAAACCAACATTCAAACTAACCTACTTGTTCTAGAAAAACAAGATCTCAGTAAAATGTTAAATTTGGGATTATAGACTGGTAGAAATGGAAATATTGATGAAATTCTGTTGGGTGCATTTACTCCATTTACAAGGAAAAGCTTAGTAAAGGGATCAAAACCTAATTTTTACGTCTATGATGAGGAATGACAAAGTAGGGGAAATCAGTTCCCAGTTGATGGTTTTCAGTTGGCTTCCACCCAAATATCACCTGAATTTCAATAATTCTACCATGCCTAGATTTCAGGGACACATTTGAGTATTATATCCTATTGAATTTTTATCCCTCACATTGTTACCTATGCTCCATAACAGAGTGAAGTGGCAAAACAGGATTCATGATGCTTGCCCAAACCGTTCAGGCAAGACTCAGAAGAAGCAGATGAATGTCTGTGTTTGATTCCTTGCCAGATAAGACTAGAGAAAATCTGTGAGCATTCACTCATTGATATAACTACAAATCTAGCACTCAGTTTTGAGTTTAGCAAAGCAGTTGCTTGGCTAAATGAGATAAAAAAAAAATTCCATTGCAATCTGAAGTAAACACTGAATTTCATTTTCAACTTTTCTATTGCCTTTTTTCTTGACAAAACCTGTGAAGAAGGATAAACAAATAGGAAGGGTTGAGCAATTGTTGGCATTTCAAAATACACTCAAGCAAAATTGCCCATTTCCTCGGATTCACCAAGTAACGGATATGATCAACTCACTGTTCAGCTTTGATGAAATGTGCAGAAAGCAGCTTCGAAACTGTGAAGCCATTGAAGGAGTCAACATCAAACAGTTCCTTCAGCTTCTCATCACATTTAACCATCCTCTTATCAGCAGGATCCTTCAACCATAGTGAAGGCAATCAGTTGAAAATGAATGTTAAGGATCAAACACGAGTGCCTGAAGAAAATTTCAGGCAAAAAACCACCAGGATGGTACCAGCTATGGAAAAATTTGGGCTCGAATCAGGCTTGGTACTTAAACGTGAACCCAGGCCAGTCAACTGGCATCCTTGCAAATAAATATGACATTGAGATTATGAATTTCACAAAGAAGTGATTGGAAGTACCTGAAGGTTGTTTTGTTTTATGTACTCCCACATTCTTTTTGTCACCTCAGCCCTTGACAATGCACTTTCACCAGTACCGATGAACTTTGCAAGTGCATCTGAAAGTTGGATTGGAGCAAGAAAACCTGAACTCCCTCCTTTCTGTCGTTTCCCCTTCTCTGTGGATTCCTTTTGAGAAGATTCATCTGAACTTGAAAAAGCACAAAGTTATTTATTTGTTTGAGAAATCATGAAAAATTATGGCCAACATTTGTCAACCACTTTAGCTTGGAATCACTTCTCTGTCCACACCTTTCTCTTGTTTCCTTTTTTCCTTGGTGGTTGATGTCTTGACCGAACCTAGTAAATCCAAGAATGGGTAATGTGACTAACATGCCAAGCAATTTAGAAGAATCATAAGATAAAGTGAACCATAAAAGTCAAACACTAAAAAGTGAGAGGCTAAATCATGATTATCTGTCCTGCAAGTAATGTACTATCACATAAGCAAAAAAACTAAGTCATGTAAATTGAACTAAGGACTACAACAGAGCATCTTCAAAATAAATATACTTTCTGAACATCTCATCATTGTATCATATGCAAAAAGCTCTGGCCTAGAAAGGTGTGGGCTGAAATGCATTAATTTCAATGCGTAAATTGCATCTGCTAGAATCAGTGGAATAGGACACATAAACTACCAGAATAACCTCATGTAATGAAAGCTTTTATGCTCAAGGGAATTAGTAATGCAGACACCAAAGGGTAAAGCCAAAATGAACGTTGCGTGAATGGCATATTAAATAAGCTAACACGGAAATTTTGGAGGGAAATAAAGCAATGGCATTTTAATAAGTGCTTCTATTTTGTGAATTCTAATGTGAAATGTAGCATAGTTAAAACCCATTGACTCACCAAAATTAACACATGGCCATCCAGAAAGGCAATGTCAAAGACATCAGACCAATTTTAAAACCACGCATGGATTCTAACCATGATAGAGTATTCTAGCTTGGTCATATATCAAAACAATTTTCTTCCTATTATCCAAACATGACATGGGATGATCCTCCAGCTGATCAAGTCTAACAATCTATTCACAAGCCTAAGTGAATACCATGAAGTAGCAGACAGGATCCAATCCTAGAGCAAAGTTATAAATGAGTACAATGAATTTCTAACACTGGTTTTCTCACCTAAAGCTCTCACAAGGAGTCTTGAAAAACAAGTTCATATACAGGACCTGCATGCTCTCTGAAGTTATTTTCACAGAAGATAATGAATTAAAATAAAGCAGCTAGATTGACTTATCATTAGAATGAAGCATGAATCAACAGCATGCATTCCTATCGATCCCAGTATGACATTCAAACAATTCACAGACAATGGTGATAACTATCATGCTGCCTCCTCTAAGTGGTTGTAGAAGCTAACATGAAATACACAAAAGAATAGACAGTGAGAAGGCTTCTTAGAATGTGCAAGTAAGAAGAAAGAGATGCTTCCCGCAAAATTCCCTTTTAAAGAGGTACATCAAGGTTCAGTTGTATGCACAAATATTACCAGAGATCTCCTCCAAGAAGTTGCTGACTAGCCAAAACAGTTAGTTAAGAGCACTAAAATTCAGCTGATAATGGCATAGTAATCATACTAAAATTAAATTGCTAGCTGATGCAAATCAGATTAATTTCTAGAAGAATACCCTCTTCTGAAGCCAGTGGCCAAATATGCTTGGATAAAACTTTATTCATTTGGAACATGTTAATGGAATCAACACGAAAAAGGGCCCGCAGTGTTTCATCACATATTATATTCCTCCTATTGCTAGGGTCTTGCAAATTCTTCTCACGGATGTAAACCCAGAGTTGCTTGACAACCTATGATCAAAGGAGAGAAAAAGCAAGTCATGAACATTTTCTTAAGAACTTGCAAATTGAAAAGTGAAAATTCATATCAATATGACAGAGTTAGAATAGAATGAATTCCATAATTGTGACCATTACCTCTGTTCTTGGTAACTCAGATGCACCAACAAATTCTTGTAGCTGTGGGGACAGACTACATAATTTAGTAAAGCCACCACCCTTTTTCTTGGTCTCTTTGTTATGCTTGTTCCTTCTGGACAGCAAAGAAAACAATTACATGGTAACACCATCAAGAGTGTGGAAAAGGAAAAAATTTACATAGCAAATGTGAGCTCCTACTGCATCACATTTTGTTTGCTTCTTTAAGGGTCCTATCCTAAAAGAAGATGAAAATAGGAATAATCTCTTATAAGTATGAAGGTGATAAACAACATAAGGGTGCAACTTGGGTTGGGTTGCCCCAAACCTGGTTATTTTTTGGGTTCAAGTTCACATATTATAGAAATCGGGTTTTCCAATTTGGGTTTAACCCACCCGAATTCCAATCCAGGTCGGTGAATCCCACCCAAATTGCATCTTCCAATTACCCTACAAGAGACGACAGTCCACACCCATTCCAGTTACTCCCGCTATAGCTCCTCACACGGTCTCTCTGCCATCACTGTCATCTCCCAAGCCATCCCTTCGAAGAAGAAGACATCTCCCTCACATTCAGCGAGGCATTTTTTCCCGGTGAGGCACCTCACTGTTGTCACACCGGACAGAAGCGGAAATGGGAAAGGGAAATCCCATCTCCTCTGCTACCGACTCACCCAAACCCATTTTGGAAGCTGCAGCTGCTGCCATGACCACTGCTACCAACCCTATTACACCCTTGAGGTCCAGAAACCCCTCCTGTGTAGTGATTCCTATCTTTCGCATATAACAAACGCCATAGATCCCATGTCTTATGACTCTCATCTTCTCCATACGTCTTCTCATTCTCTGACGCCACCATCGGCGACCTGTCTTGCTAGAGCCAGAAACGGGAAACAAGAAACCCATTTTCTCTGCTGCCTTGCTGCCAAACTCCCCATCCTGTTTGCATCTCCCTTCCATCCGGCGACAAGAGACTATGTTTTCGGCGACCCAACCCAAGCTGCACCACTGACAAAATCAGAAACAAGAAATGGAAACTCATTTGCTCTGTCGTTGCTACTGATACCCTGATGAAATTCTTCTCTGTTTTTTCCTCGATCTACCTAAATTTCTACTGCCTTTGAATTCGCCTATTGGATCCATAGTTCTAATGTGCAGGTTGCTCATGATTGATGGTTGAAGTAGGTGCTTCTTGAGCTTTCGATTGCTCTGCGAATTCTTTTCTTTTCTATAAGCCAGATCAATGTCAAATTGTAGGGTTCTAATGTTGATTTTGTTGATAGAAATGGCTCTGTTATTCATTAATTCAGATCATTGATTTGATGCACGTTTGCTTAATTTTGGATGCCATGCATGACATTCATTTGAATCTAAAGATTGTATTAGTTAGAGTTGTGTGTACTTTCAAAACATGTATCTGGATGGTAGTGATCGGAGAGATGGAAGCTTGTTAGGTGGAGATTATGATTTCTTATGCCTTGTGGAGAATAATGAACCCAAATTCAACCAAAGCCAACCTACTAAATTTGGATTAAGGTTAGGGTTGACCTCAACCTGATCCCGAATAACCCAAGTTGCACCCCTAAAAACAACAACTCTTGTTTATTTTTCGTCTTCGCTTACACAACTAGATGATTATATAGCATAATGTTATATTATGTCCCCTGTAGCAGGTGCAACAAGAGCATCAAATGTCATTATAGTTAGAGAATGTATGTTGTAACTGGGATACTAAGTTGAAGTAAACTAAGGGCTTATTTGGCCTAGCGGTGAGATTGATGTGCTTTATTCAAGCGCTTTTATATATAGAGTTTTGATGTAAAAGCCAAAAATTGGCTTTTTATGAACTCCGATGCGCATAAAACGCTTTTTCCCTTCCCAACCAAACAGACACTTTCCGTGTTCTGGGGCCAAAAGCGCTTTGGAGCTCCCAAAACTCCAGGCCAAACAGGCACTAAATAGCTTCAATTAGATGAAATATTGTCCATCCACAGAGAGCCCCATCATGCCCTTGGACATTGGATCGAGAAGTTCTGCAGGTCTTGATTGAGGCCTGATAGGCATGCAGAAAAACAACAGATTTCAGGTTGGTAAATCATGATCCCCACCAGACCTGATTGGCCCTGATATAAAAAGACTATTGACTTGGAGCATCCACATGTTGAAAACCTAAGATCCAAACAAAACCCAACTCATTTATAATCCTAAGATTGATTCCTAAGAAACATAAATCTAATGTCTTTGAATCTACTGCAAATTGTCAAGATTTGAAAATATTGACCTGATAAATACCTAAGGCTACCAGGGTATAGCAATGTTAATCACACAAAGCATTCCGAAAAGATATAAACAAAGAAAAATGACATTTACAGCATCCCAGTAAGGCTATTTTCCAGATTGAGCAAGTTCAAATCTCTGTTAATCTGGCTTTGACATAAGAGAAAGAAATAATAGGGATTACACAGGGTGATGGTTTGCATTGCTGCCCAACACAGCAACTACATCATTAGCGGTTACCAGTAGTGGCAGCTGTGCCACAGTTGTTATCAGTTTTGCTCAAACAAGGGGAGGTAGTTGTAAGTTGTAACCAAATGCCTTGTGTTGGATTCCCATGCTCGTTCTGGGTGTTAATAGAAAAGCAAACTGCAGTGGTCAAATACATAAACTAAAGCAAGCACACATATCAGCTGACATGTTGCTCAATAGTGGGCCTTGTAACTCCCGCAGACACATGCATCATCTATGGACCTCTGCTGAGTGTATAGACCTGAGGCTTTCCCAAAATGGTCAACAAATTCTCACATATTCCTAATCTGGCAAATGGCTTTTAACATGTCTACTTCACATAGAGTTCCTATCATGGCACACTTGGTTCTATATTCAAATGAGGGTCACCACCAGTGTTTGTTAACAGAATAGTTCCCTGAAATCAATATACAATCTTAGCAAGAATATGTTGTCCTTGACTTCCCTACTTAAATCAATTTTTTTGCACTTCATTTCTAGTAAGAGAGAATAAGAATTGAATTATGACTTCAGTTAGGATTCAGCCTTCGGGAACTTCCTTCTAAACCCCCACAATGAAAAGTTTGATAAAGTCCCAACAAATCTGACAACAAGTCACAGTGCCTACCAAGGACTACAACCTTGTTCATCCCCAAACCAGCCACTCTATCCCCTTCAGATCCTCAAAACAGAATCCCCTGGTAGCTATGCCTAGATGTCAATACTCAAGAGGATGCAATCCAAAGCCAATGCAACAAGATAAGCCTTTGAAATGCTCCTCCATGCATGATGTCCAAAACACTTCTGTCTTGAGTTTGTTTACTCCATGCAAAACTCCCCAAATCATGCAACATCAACTCAAGATATCATTGGCTCCTATGACACCAAAGAACACACCTACAGTGTTCAAAGCCTAAAATTTTTCACCGCAAAGTACATGCTATTCTAATAGTAGAATACGAAGATAAGTAACCCTAGCCTCCTGAAAAATGAAAAAGAAACAGATCCACATTGATAAAACACAGTCCAAATACCAAAACATCACTCATTCGATGAGGAGGCGCCAAAAGCAAGAAATAATCCCAACAAAACATGAAACAAAAGAGCGGCAAAAAAGAAACTCACCCTTTCTTCCGTCCTTCTTCCTCCTCCTCCTCCTCCTCTTCTTCCTCTTCCTCATTCCCTTGTCCGTTCTCCTCCTCCTCTTCTTTCACGTTCTCGAGCTGGCTCTGGAGGAAGAGATCGACCTGCTCCCTGATAAACGCCTTCTTCTCCGAGAGGTCGACTCCGAAATCCTCCTCCAACCTCCGGCGAACGATGGCGGTAGTAGTGGTGTTGAGGTCAGAGCTCTTCAGAAATTCTCGAAGCCGTTCGACGAGCTCCGAATCCGATATCATTTCTTCCTCCTTCCTTCCCCACCTCTTCGCTTCGGATTTCGGAATTCCAGGCGTTTTGGTTTGAATAAAAAGAGGATTTTCTCTGTGCTTGAGGGGCTTTTCAGAGCCCTGGAAAAGGAAATTCACAGGAACCGTGGGGGTAAGGGTTGGAGATGGTGGGAGAGGGACAGATGTGGAAATTTATAAAATGTTAGGATTTCCTGGTCGGGATGACTCACACACCTGGCGCACCAGCCAGTCATTCGTTCGGTATGCCGAAAAGTGGCCACCGCTTATCAGTCCTTCTTAATGCTTTCTTCAGTGTTTCTACAGCCGTTGGTAAGACGAATATCCGAAAATTATCCAATCTTCTATTTGACTTCAATATTCGAAATGAAATACTCTATACAAGCTTTCAAAAACTCAAAAAAAAAAAAAAGGCTAACCAGTATTTTTTCTGAGATACTAAAATCTCTCAAGTCTAATCTACCAGTGGTTTGAAATTTCTCTCCCGTGAATTTTAGGTATGCTCGGCAACTTCCCTTGGTGGACGGGGATTACGAGCTTGTACGCCTCAGCGTATGGCAGTTTATTTGCACCAGGCGAACGGAGAACGGTATGGATATTTGCGCGTGGAAAGGTGGATTAGGAAAATCGCAGTGAAGATGTGTGTATTTCTTCATGCATGATGATATCTATAGGAACACTGTCCAAAATTATGTTTTAAATCTTTTTTATTATAATTTTACATTTTTAAAATAAATTTCGAGGGTAAAAAAATAACGGTCAAGCCGAGATGATCATTTCGCGTGTGGAAAACGAATAAGTTCCCAAGTTAACTTGGAAAGAATATCGTCTAAACAGTGTAACTCTGTTGGATTCATTTATGGAGCTACTGCTGATGCGAATCGCTAAAGCGTTTGGTAGTGCGAAGATCACGAGAAAAAGGCCAGAAGAAAACCGTCATAGCCTGCCACCGTGTCAACGACGCTGCGCGGTAAGCAGTCAACGAAAAACGGCACCCATTTCATTGCACGGTAAACGGACTTCGCTGATATACGGGCGATAACTTTTTAAAAAATAATAATAATCGTGGAGCCTGCTGAAATCTCGGCGCGTTTGAATTTCGTAATTTTGGGCGTTTAAATTTGAATTCGGATTGGCCATATGCGTATCAATCATCTTCCGGACTAACTATATATCCACCAACGCTCTGTCACTGGATATGTATCGCGTCTTATCTTGGAAGGGTGAGACGCACACTGTTTAGATTCATACCTTCATTCGTCGGTTTTGAAAAATAATATATTTAATTCAGACCAAAAAAAAAAACATTTAAATCAAGCATTCAAGTGGGCCATAGAACCAATAATATGGAAATTTAAATTCATACCATCGTTCAATAGTTTTTAAATATAATTTATTGATTTCACACCTCCAATCATTCAAATCAAAGATTTCAATTCATTAAAAAAAAGTGGATATGAAATATTCTACCATTTAAATTATTTTAAAATCACAGGCGATAAATGTAATGTTGCGTGCATCATCTAAATTGTTGTGTGTCTAATTTTATACTAGATAAATGAATAATAAATTGTTCATGTATCTGAAATATCTCATATTATAGTAAATATTCTAATTTTTTATTTTTTAACATATCCCACCTAAATTTCAAATTTAAATTATTTTTTATACGTAATAAATAAATTGCGTTTCAAAATTTTTATATATTTTGGGTGGGCCGCATTATGCAATGGGTCCACTTTTTTGTCATCCAATCTCCAGGCCCAAGCTCGCCATGTTAGATTGCTGCGTCTTAACTTTGGCCCAACTGCGGTCCATCAGCCTAGCAACTTCACCAAGAACTAGCGTAAACGATCTTCACATGAGCCCATGCAATATAAAAACAAATGAAATAGTAATTAATGTCTTCAAGATACAAACTGATATCAATCAATAGATGAATAATACACACACACACACATATATATATATATATGTTTTCTAAATTAAAAGTAATGATTAAAAATATAAATAATAATTATTAAGAACAGATGACTATCACGACAGATAAAAAAAAGAAATTCAAGCCATATCAAGCATAAAATGGAATTATATATATATATATATATTTTTTTTTCCCCTTAGGCTCCACTTGCTAAAAGCGGAAGCCAATGATTCCGTTGTGGAAGATGCATTTTGCAGTAGTTGCTCTTCCCTTGACAGTTGAAAGAGTCATGAGATGAACATGACAGCTTTTTCTAAAAGCGCCGATTCAGATTCACGCCTTTTCTGAAAACTA